>JAAAKG020139342.1:0-12387 GCA_010014905.2 Druon quercuslanigerum
CCTTGACCTTTTTGAAAAAATATTTACCTGGAGAGATATTTAGGTGTATCGAGACTTTTTGAATACCCTGTATAGGGAGAGAGAGAGAAAGAGAAAATAAATATATTTTTCGGAGTGTGCTTTTTTTCTTTTGTGGAATTTTCAAATTTCAGTTTATTTTTAAAAATATTTCTATATGAATAAACGGTTATTTTCCCGCCTGATGGCCTTTAAAAATAAATTTGTTTATACTTTTATTTTTTTACTGTATTTTCTTAAAACTAACCGGTGAAAACAAACATCCATCCGCACCTTTACAGAAAAAAAAGTCCAAATACAATACCAAATGTGGGCTTGTTTTAAGGTGTAACAAAAAGAAGACAGCATCAGCTAAATACTAGAATAGGCTTGAGGTGTTAACATAATATGATTGAGGAAGTGAAGATCTGATGCTTTACGGGCTAAAATATAGTCGCAAGCCGGAATGCGGGCTTGAATGTAACTGCTCTACTGATTAAAACTAGCCGTAAGTTAGAACGTAGGCTTAAAGAAATATTTCGTCAAGCCTACGGTCAGGCTAGCTCACGGCTAGTCTCAATCAGTAGATCACTTACATTAAAGCCGAATTCCGGCTTGTGACTACATTTTAGCCCTTACAGCGTCTCATCTTCAGTTCCTCAATTATTAGTGATTCTATCAATTAGATCAAACACTAAACTTTCTTCTAAGTCGCTGGATCTACGGCATGCCACATCTGCGGCATGTCACATCTGCAGCATGTCACATCGGTGTCATGTCACATATGTGGCATGTCACATGTGTGTCATGTCACATGTGTGGCATGGCACATGTGTGTCATGTCACATGTGTGGCAGGTCCAGTTTGCGGCATGCCACAACTGCGACATCTTTACCTAGCAGCTTCTCAGCCGAGTGGAAATGGATTCGACCAATATAATTTCTGTGCCCATCCATAGGGGTCTTCCTGTCCCCATGAGACGTTAGAAAAGCGGTAGGGGTTTCTCCTTACCGTATTTATGTGATCATTCACGGGGATGCATTCTCGCCCCACGCGACTTTGCAAAAGAGGTAGGAGAGTAACCTTACATTATTCCTGTGGCCAGTCATAGGAGTGCGGTGAGAGGTGCCACAAAAATGTCAATTTCACTGTGAGAAATGCCACGCGGGAGAGAGCGCTAGGTAGAGATGCCGCAGTTGTGTCATGCCGCACATGAGACTTGCCGCAGATATGAGATGCCTCATAGGTCACTTGCCGCAGAGAGAATTGCCGCATGTGACACGGTATGTCCCCATGTTATCGCTACCGACTACTTTCAAGACTACATTGGGTCTAACTTGTAGTTTTATAAGTAGTTCCTTTTAAAGATTTCAAGCTAGGCCCACTCTTGGGTTCGAACCAAGACTTTTATTTCTGTGTCGCATTGCCAAACTCTGTCTCCACAGCTAATATCTAATACTTAGCCACTATTTAAAATCGTTTCTTCTTCATTCCTCTTGCTTCTTGCTTCTCTTGCTCTTCATCTTTAACCACGCTAATTCAATCCCCCCCCCCCTTCATGCATCAATACCACCATGTTCATCCCACTCCTTCTACCTTTCTCTCCATGCCGTTTCTCTAAATTATCTCATATACCTTCCTTTCTTCTTCGTGCAACCATGTCCCTTCGTGCATCTACAGTCCATTAATTCAAAAAAATGTCCTCAAAATCACAGTTTCGACTACTGGCTTTACCGGTTTTACCGACTCGATTTACAGATATTTTTAACAATCTGCTTATGTTTAGAAGTGTGCCAACAAATATTTAAGCTTCGAAAATACCGGCTTGATCAGGCGAACTTGACTAAACCTGCACAAATAAAATAATGGACCCTGATAAAAGCTATGAGATTTAATCCTCCAATCGTAAATGAGAGCATTCTTATCAATAAGATGCAATGACCTTCATCTTTGTATAAATTATGCACCCTGTTATTCCGTGACACAAAGATGAATTTCCTGTTTGTATCTGTCACAAGTCACAAAGTGAACTGGCAGTTCGATTTACCCACACGATACTCGTTTACTTACTTTTCAAGGTGATCTTAAATGCCAAGCAGCCTTATTGAGGGAAGCTTCTCAAATTCTCAACAAAACATTCTACTCTGTAACCTCCAATACCTTCATTCCAAGCCATGGATACATTTTCAGGACATACAATAATGGAATTAATTACGTTCAGAAAGGATTGCTTTGTGCCTCACCATACACTTCAAACGACAACCTGCACCATAATGGACACGTTTGTGTATCGCTGCAAGATGCTTTGCCAAGAGAAGACGTGCTCAAGGTTTGTGTGCTTACATTCTACTCGCTAGAGACCTGTTGAAACTGACTCCCGGAATTAAATTGAATAGCCACCGGATATCTGAACATAAGGTCTAAGTGATTTCTTAATTTATTTTTGAATTTAATTATACATAAACAAACAGTTAACAATCTGTTAGTATTTCTGATTAGTAACTATATGAATAGTGGTGCAATAATTTGCTTTATTGAAATGAATCTTCAATGGCGAAATGGTAGCTTTCTATGTTGGTTATAACAGAATGAAGTTTTAACTTTATGTACTTCACTGAGAGCAATTAACCGAAGCGGTTTCAGAATAAATAAACCTCATAATTTAGGTTCAGTTCAATGACTGCAAATATTTACCTCTTTGCGTTATTAAGCTTTCGCGTATAAAAGGAAGTATTTAATTACAGTAACGTAGTCAAACGACTCATTTTTTATTTCCTTCGCTGTAGAATGAAACAATTTTTTTACGAATTCTTCGACAGAGTTTAGATAAAAAAGAAAATGATTATTTAATGAACATTATGAAGTATTAAATTAATAAATCACCATTATAGCATACATATTATTTACGAGGAATAAGCAAATTATACAATTAGTTATAAAATATTAATAATTTAAAAAAATACATATTTCTTTTTCTTAAATTTAAAACGCTTACACAATTTTAGAATACTTAATTACGTTCTGCTATGAAATTGACATTTTTTCAAATTAAGGATTATGTTATAAAATACTGAAGAATGATAAGTGCTGTAGAAAGTAAAAAAATCATTTATAAAAGATTGCCTTCGTGTATTACTCTAAGATTATTTTAGAAAGGAAAAAATCGTGGTTCAAAATTTCATCCAAAGGCAGAATACATTACATACTATACAAGTACACACATTTCAATTTACTTATTTATAAACTGCTCTTATTATTAAAATTTTCAAATATATATGGTAAAAAGATGCTTTTAGACATAATACTTACCAAGGAATAAAAATAAATACAAACTAATAATATGAACACTATATTTAAAAAAACTTTCAAGCGTAAAATACAATTTAAGGTAAGCAGCACGTAAGGCAATAATAAAATTGTCTTCTTTTATTTCCTTTTCTCTTCAGTGCACACAACAACTCAACTACCTCTCTTCAAGCAGAAGTAACTTAACCGCAGAATATGAACATAAAGAAGTTCTCTATTCTTATTCGCTTAACTCAAAGTTCACGTCAAAAAGCTCTTCGTTGAATCGAACATTTCTAGCTCTCTAGTGGCCAAAGAATGTACATCCTTGCTATCTACCCGTGTGCACTTCCTTGATTTAAATCTTTCAGATTTTTCTTTATTTCTACGATAGGCTAAAAAAGGGGTTGCGTTGCCAATCCGTTCAAGGCCCAACGGACTACAGAAATGTATCTAAGAATATTTCAAAAAGCAATCCTACGGTGCAAGATAAGAGAAAGGGACAGAAATTGTAGAATAGGACACTTGTATAGAAAGAGGTAAAGAATGCGAAAAAGGGACAGAAATCGTGTTCATAGCAAAGAAAACGATTGTATTCTATTGTGTTTTAAACATTTTATTTTTGCTTTGACGACTGAATTTTATTCTTTTGAACGCAATTTTAGTCTGCATAATCTACTGATTCAATTTCTACTACATTTTCTTTTTTTTTCCACTGCTTTTTCAGATTTATTTCAATTCCAGATTTCACCTCGAAAAAACAGTTTCCTTTAAATATCTTCGTTTGGACCAAGGGTTAAACTAAAAATAATTTACCAACTTTGTAATCTTTAGGAATATCCTCTGAAAAATTGGCATGTTATTTGTACATTATAACATATTACCCATTTCAATACTGAAATGAAGTTGAGCTGCAAACCAACAAAGAAATTTATGAAGATCTCTGGAAGAGAAATAACGATATCTTTAACCATTTATCCAGTACCAAGAATATCATATGTACGTATAGTCGATGTACAATCAGTATAATGCCGTCCTGAGAAAGAAACATAATACATGCTGTATAACGTAAGACCTTTTTACCTCTCTACGCCGCAACGTGAAGGTGATTCTTACGTCAACCTAAACTTGTTATGTTTCTTCATAAGGATGACAGTAACGGTGGAACAGCGAAATTAGAAAGCAGAGCATCTAAATAAAACGGCGAAAATGCAATCAAGTGTAGTGAGGGCTGGTGTTTACTTCAGACCTCAAAAAAATTTCGCCCTTAAGGTGTTTTTCGCAAAATATGACTTATTGTACGAAATATCTTAAATTCTCACAAAATATTAAGTATATTATAATGTTTCATCTATGAAATTTTGTACTAGACTTTGAGTCTGTGGAGGTAAATATCGTTAATTGAAAACAATCTTACTAACGAATTTTAATAACCGCTCTCGATCAAAAGGGGATACGCCCGAAACGCCGTCGTTTTAGTTGGCCCCTGGGTCATATTTTTTTCAGGTCGAATTAAAATTTTCTAATAACATATTCCATTAGAAAATTTTATTGCGCATATTTTTCATTCTATAAATAAATTAAAAAATTTATTAGTTTTCGAAAAAATCAAGAAAATATTACTTTTTTCTGCAATCGCAAAATACGAATTTTTTGTGTTGAACTCGCCATAAGTTCTACATTAATAAAAATTTTGCAATACAGATTTTAGAAATTATGCACTATCATATAACGAAACTAACTGTATTTATAGAATTTTAATTAAGTGTAACTAAAAATTTGCAACGATTTTTATTCTTCTCATGGCGTAAATTAGCTATTGAAAGTTTCAAACGCTTCGGGAGTCGAACAAATTTTCAGTAAATAAAATAAACGGTCACCCAAACGTTTGTAAGGATTTAAGAAAGTTTTTTGAAAAATATCTGGCAATTATCTTTTATAGTTTTAAAGTCACAGTTGATTTCAGATCTCAGCGCCGCCCCGTACGCGTGCTAGCTCGTCCTGCAATATCAACGTCTGTATAACTTTCTTTTACACCGTCCCTTATGGTTTTAGACTTAGTAATCTATTCCCTTTCCTGTAATATAACACATAAGTTTAGTAAACTTTTTGAATAAAATAAACGTCTTTTCATTAAATACCCTCCATTAATTTCGTAATAATT
This sequence comes from Druon quercuslanigerum, assembly GCA_010014905.2. NCBI lineage: Eukaryota > Metazoa > Arthropoda > Insecta > Hymenoptera > Cynipidae > Druon > Druon quercuslanigerum. The sequence continues at coordinate 5,447 of JAAAKG020139342.1, forward strand.
TGATACTCAAAACTTTTTACATTTTCAATAATAGAGTTCAATGTGAAAAATTATATTAGACTATTGGAACTAATTTTAAAATACAAGATTTTTTAGAAAAAAGATATTAAGAAACCAAATAAAAAATAATAATAGGATATTAAAATTATCATAAAAGTTAATTTTTAATTTTCTCTAATGCTTTTAAGTAGTACCTTATTTCGGGAACAATTTTTCTTATTCTTCAACCAATTTTCTCCACACCTATTTCTTTTCCTGCCTCGACCCATATATTCAGCTTATTTCTATTTTAAGCAAACTTAAACTATCCTAAACAGAATATTATACGATAACACTATTCTACAATATTACTTCTGTGCATTATGTTCGTTACGAGAAAACCAGAATAAACATATGCTCTTTTGTTTTGGTGGCCGGCTTGACCTTCCAATCGCTCGCTGTTATACAGACATGATATTGCAGGAAGAGCTAGCACGTGTACGGGACAGCGCTGAGATCTTAAATCAATTTTGACTTTAAAACCATAAAACATAATTCCCTGATATTTTACAAAGAAACTTCTATAGATCAAGTTTGTTCGTTATATGATGGTGCAGATTTTCTGAAATTTTTATTACAAAATTCCTATTAATGTAGAATTTATAGCAAGTTGAACACAAAAAATTCGTATTTTGCGATTGCAGAAAAAAGTAACATTTTCTTGAATATTTTCAAAACTAATAAAGTTATCACATTTATTTATAGGACTAAGAATATTTTTAAACATTCAAAATTGACCTGAAAAACATATGACCCAGGAACCAACTTAAAAGATGGCGTTTCGAGCGTATCCCCTTTTGATCACGAGCGGTTCCATTATCAAAGACATCTTTGCCATTATTTCATAAAATTGGATTCTTTCATTTAGGTTAGAAACTAAAGAAGTAAAAAATGATATAATATAAACTTTTTACCAAAGTCTCGAGTGTTGCTTAAGTTTATTATAACAAATATAACTTTCCAAAGAATAATATGTTCGTTCGTGTGATAACCCTGATGCAAATTCTTGATTCGTCGTTCTAATAATGATGAAAAGATTATTTCTGACCATTTGAGGAAACAATTGGTAACTTATTTGTGAAGTTAAAATTAAACTTGAATGCCCGTATATGAATGAAAATCCGACAAAGGGTATGAAATGTGGTGCAGATAATACATTCAGTCAAGTTGAGGTTATGTGTAATATTTTTGATTCAAAATAATAAATAATAACGGGGTAAGTAAGCTAAGAACGAATGATCTGAAATCTGTATTTAAAATTCTATCTATTTTAGATTAGCTAAACTCAAATTTTATTTTAAATTCACAAACTTTTGGTTAAATCTATTCGAGGCAATATAACCTCAAACTGAAGTATATTATTCCGTCGTACAGACAGACAAAAGTTCTATGCATTGTTAATAAAAGATAGCTAATTTTAGTTCTTTGGAAATGTTCAAAAATGGTAATATTTCATCATGGTATTATCGCAAATACATAGCCGTCAAATATAATCGGGAAATTTCAATCCCAGGTGCGCATGCGCTCGCAGAATTTTAAACTCTGAATGTATTTTATTTTAACATATAAATATATTTACGCCTAACATCTCAAAAAAACAGCAGATGCTAGGCATGCATTATCCATGTTGGGCTGTACAATCTTAACCGTCAAAAATCTGATTTTAAGCATGTATTTCCCCCATATTTTTTAACATTTCATTCAAAACAATATGCAGGTGTCTTCTCTAGAAACGTTTAGGCTATCAGCATTAAACGTTGCTTGTGGTTTGTTAAATTGGATAAGAAATGCTGCAAAACTCCTCATTATGTTTTCCTTTTCTTTATTATCTTTGAAAAAGAAATAAATTCTTCGTCAAATCGCATAATTGACTAATAATAAATAATAAATAAAAAATAATAAATAATAATAATAAATAATAAATAATAAATAAAATAATAAATAAAAAATAATCGTCAAAACACATAATTGACGCGCGACTATTACCGGGCAATACAATCTTTGGTCGAACAACTTTTGTATATTATTTTTTCATGGTTTATATCGTTTGTACAGAATTTAATATTTTTATTTTTTACGATTAAAAAAGAACGTACTCATACCATCAAGAAACGTTAATGAACAAATGTATAGAATTCTTCTGGATGTATACCTTTCATTAATTTGTTTTTTTGTACCTAAAATCGTTTTCACAAAAATTTGGTTTCTTAATTTTTAAGGTTATTTTTATGAAAAAAACAAAAACTACGCCTGCTATAAAAAATAATTAACAACAAATTTATAGATCTTGTTTGGGAAGATAGTTTTTGTGAAAACAACTGCTCTAGAATCTTGCATAGTTTGGCCGCCAAATGGACTTTTCAATTTCTATTATGTTTCGTGGGGTCAAAATGTAAATTTTTGACTTTTCAAGAATTTTAGAAAGTTGGTATGATAATATTGTAGACAGGGTTGCCAGATTGGGCTATTAATCGTCGATTGAGCTACTTCGATCTACTTATGAAAATAAATTGGCTACTTGTGGAATATGCCTACTTTCTTTTTTATTATTTTTGTAGTAAATAGATAGGTAGAATAGATTTTTCCAGGCAGATATGGGAAAGTGGGATAAATGTCTAAAAAGTATTTGGAAAGCTGGGAAAGAGATCCTGAAATCAAAAGTATATACGTCTCATAATAAATTATCATAACCTTGCTTTTTTATCTATTTAAGGCTGTTGGAGCGGGGCGCACAAAAAGGGCGAAATCTATGAGACACTCAAAACTAACCAGCGGTCGATGATAATTCGGTTTCAAAAATGCTCTCTGATACTTTTCCCGTCGCCGAAAGGGGCTTCATTGTTGTGGGATATGCGCTTGCTGTCTACTTTTTTCATCATAATTGAGTAAGTGCTAAAAAATTAGAGTACAGTTGTTAATCAAACCACATGAAAAAAGGACCAAGGCGAGTCACAGGTGTTTGGCGCTGATCACACAGTGGTACTTGTTCGTACTACCCGTTAAAGTTGCACTACTCTTAGAGGGAATTTTAAATTAGGATAAAAATGCGATTTGTGTTTTGTATTTTTTTAATTGTTTATCAAAATATCATACTTGCTCCCGGAATAGGAAAACTGTGGAAAGTGATAAAAAAATACCGTCGTTAACTCGCTGATAATAATTGATAATAATTTTACAAGTAAAAAAAATGATTAATTGAAATATGTACATATCTTGTTATGCTGTAACGTGCAAAACACATATGGAATTAGCGCATTACGTAGAATCGTACAAACTATTTTGGCTTTATAGACCACTATTATTAATTGCATAAATTTCTGATTGAAAATAACAATATCTACAGATTTTTGCACTAAAAACCCATTGTCCTGTAAATACCGAGATACAGAATAGAAATTATGCTATACAACATAGTGGAATTTAGTTAAAAATTTTGCAGGGAAATTTGGACTTACTTTTTACAAACTGTTTTCATTATTCATTATTCTTTTATATAGGGATAGTAAATTAATTAATTAATTAAGTAATTATTGTACACAGCAGACGTCGAAATTATTTTTTAAAAATTGCAAGAAAAATTTGCAACAAATAAGAAAATAACTACATTAAGGGCGCTTTTTTTTACAAATTATTTTCTACGTCCTCATTCGCAAAGATTCATCATTCTTGAATATCGAGATAGTTCCCTCGGAGAAATTCAATTTCAAAAAATATTAATTAATTAATTTTAATTCAAAAATATTAAATTAATAATGTTTAAAATTGAATCTCTGCGAGGGCACTATCTTGATATATAAGAATAATGAATCCATGCGAATATAAGGACGTGGAAAATAGTTTGTAAAAAGTAAGCGCCGTTAATTTAGTTATTTGCTTATTTGTTGAACATTTTTCCTGCAATATTTTTTTACTAAATTCGACGTCTGCTGTGTGCAAAAATTGAATAAATTAACTATCTCGATATATAAAAATAATGAATAATGGAAATAGTTTGTAAAAATAAAGCGCCGTAACAAGTAAGTGCAAATTTTTCCTGAAAATTTTTTTGACTACATTCCACGTCTGCTATATATAATATTTTCTATTCTATATCTCGATATTTAAAGGACCATGGTTAATTAATGCCTGCAAAACTGTGCAGATATTATTATTTACAATAAGAAATTTATGCGATTGATATTAGTGGTCTATAAAGCCAGAATAATTTGTAGAACACTTACCTTATTTATACGATTCTAAGTAATGCGCCGTTTCCATATGTTTTTTGCGCATTACAGCATAACAAGATATGTACATATTTCAATAAATCATATTTATTACTGGAAAAATTATTATCAATTATTATCAGCGAGTTCACGGCGGCATCCTTTTATCGCTTCCCACAGTTTTTCTATTCCGAGACCAAGTAAAACTTTTCAATAAACATTATAAAAAATAGAGAACACTAGTCACATTTTTATTCTAATTTAAAATTCCCGCTAAGACTAGTGCAACTTTAACGGCAGGGCATGCTTGGGTATTACGAACAAGTACTGCTGTGCGATCAGAGCCAAACAGCTGTGAGTCGCCTTGGTCCTTTTTTATGTGGTTTGCTTAACAACTTTACTCTCATTTTTTAGCACTTACTCAATTATGATGAAAAAAGTAGAAAGCAAACGCATACCCCCCAGAAATAGAGCTTCTTTTGGCGACGGAAAAATGATCAGAGAACATTTTTAAAAACTCAAAACCGAATTATCCTCCACCGCTAGAAAGTTGTGAGTGTCTCATAGATTTCGCTATTTTTGTTGACCCCGTTCCAACGATGATAAACAGACTCAAAGTATTTCGTTGACTTGGGAAGAGTGTAACATTTTGTGATGAATACATTTGTATATTTTATTAACAATTTTTTTATGAAAACTATATTTACGAATCTTTTTTAGTCTATCAATGAAATGAGCCTCCTTGCTTAAACTTTGTATCCGATATTTGAGGTTTTGAAACTTCCGCTCTTTTTGGTTTACGCCTGCGTCCTCTGTTTGCGACATTGTTTGGTAGAAATCTGGCAACGCTCTTACGTTGTTTTGATTAAAATTTTCATTTTTTAAAATTTTGTCAGTGCTAATGTAATAGCTGGCTAAAAAAACTTTTCTGTCGAAACCTAAAAAAGTGTGCCAAAGCTGAATCCAATCTGATTATTTTTTCGAAAGTTATCGTGCCTCCAGAGATTAAAAACTACCGACAGGCTATATTTGACAGTATCAAAAAAGTATATTACACTCTTTGCTCTATGAGGAAGAAAGAACACTATTTTATTATTATTGGTAAAACTAAGATTTAATAGTTTTTATTAACAATTTAAATTTTTTATTGTTCCAGTTTAAATGGGGGAATATAAGATGAATTTATTTTAATTATAATTTATATAAGCGACAAATGAATTTTCGTGATATACTGATTAAGTAATTGTAGGTTTGAGAGGGAATCATGCATTAGGATGGCAACGCAGTGATTGTGGAAGGAAGGAATCAAGCTTGATATACCCAGGAGCAAGCTTGTTCGAACTTTCATAAGTTTGTGGTTCGAACAGCGTGAAACTAGACTCACCTTAACTACAATATAACGCCAAGATCAACCCATACACACAAACGTCTCAGGATGGCAGCAGGTGATGATGTATTTAGTACTCGTATATTAACAAGACCGTGATCCGAGTAATTAGAAAGCTTTTATAACGAGAAGAGTCTCCGGTGCTCGACCTAGATAAAAATGAGAGTGGAGCAGAGAAATAGAAATCTGGACGAAGACATATAAACGATCAAGAAAAAATCTTTGTCGGAGAAAACAGATATAAAAAGGAAAAATATATCTTCGCGAACTAGGAAAAATTGTATGGAAAAATATATAAGTAATCTCACAAAGCTAAAAATGCCAATAAAATTGTAGAATATATTCCGTTATTTTTATTTATCATTGGTATTTATATTTTGAATTATTATTTATTTATATTTTATGTTATATTTTATATTATATTTATATTTTCATTTTAATGGTATTTATATTTATTATTGCTAAGTATGTGGTTATTTGTTTTTATTATGCATCATAATTGATAATTTATGAAAGTTCAAGAACTTTTATAAATGATTCTAAAAGTACGTGTATTTGAGAATATTTGAGTGTACATTTGAGAAATGAACACTTTTGCCTGAGTATACCTCAAAGATATAAATAACTTGATAATTTGATTCAATGAAGGTTTCCTTTGGGTCGTGAAGAAGGTTGGGATCAAAGAGCGAATTCCTCCTGGAATTCAAATCAAATACGCTTATGGACAGTGTATATTACTCGTTCACATTTAGATGCGTTTGCGTGCTCAGCTTTCGTTAGAAGATTTAAAAAAAAATAAGACAACATTTTGTATTTCTATACTAAAAATATTTATCAATATTACAAATCATCCCAGAAGAAAAGATAAGTGAATATTTCAATCGAAAAAATAAATGTTAATGAAAGAAAACGGTTCTTTTTGTTTTCAACCAATATTTTCATAAAATAGAGATTTTAATGTGTATATTACAAAATATATCATTTTAAAGTCATATTAAGTGACGGTTTATATATATCTATAACGTTTATGGAGTGCATGTGGTGAGCTTCGACAGAGCAAATTACTGAACGTTCATTATAGACTCGGTGCAAATCAGTGAACTGAAATTTGAAAAAATTAAAAATAAAATGAATGAATTTAAAATTTATATTTGTACCCAAATTTTCAGCGAATTCCTACTACCTCTTTAATCATTTTCAAAAATTGTAGAACGATAACACAAATTCTCTAATAAAGGCTAAAATGGCAATACATAATTCCTTTTTTGTACCAACTGTACTATACGGCAGCGAGACATGGACATGTCAAG
>JAAAKG020139343.1:0-12385 GCA_010014905.2 Druon quercuslanigerum
TCCTAAATCCTTTTAAATTCTATTGAATTATTCTAAATTTTCACTCAATTCTACCTACCTCTATTAAATTTTCCATGTTTTTTATTTGTTTTCAATTATCTTGATTGCTTTTTAAATTCAGCTTGATTTCTTATGAATTTCATCTAATTCTTCTCAATTCTTTTAAATGTCATTAGCAATCATTAGTCACTTATTGTGTTAGAAATTATTAGGTTTTCAAATATTTGAAATTTTTCTTGGAATTCACCCTGACTTTTTTTAATTTTTTCGAATTCTCTTGAATTTTTTAATTTACTTGAATCCTTTTAAATTTACTCCATTGTACTTAATATAGTGTATTTTTAAAATTTTTTAAACTTTTTATTTAATTGATTCTTAGGTATTTAATAAAATTCCTTTGAATTCCCTTGAATTTTTCGAAACTCATTCAAAAGTTACTAAATTTAATTAGGTTCTTTTTTCAATTATTTTTAAATTCATTTGATTTTTTAAAATTCAGCTTCAATTTTTATAAATTTGATTGAATTCTTCTCTTTGGTCTAAAAACTCCTCTAAACTCCATCCAGTTTTCAAAGATTTAAACGGATTATCAAATATTTTTTACAATTCGTTTGTAATACACCCTGAATTCTTATTAATTTATCCTAAGTCCTTTTAAATTCTATTGAATTCTTCTAAATTTTCACTCAATTCTACATAATTCAATTAAATTTTCCATGTTTTTGATTTTTTTTAATTCTCTTGATTGCTTCTTAAATTCAGCTTGATTTCTTATGAATTTAATCTAATTCTTCTCAATTCTTTTAAATTTCTCTAAGTTCACTCAAAATTGGTTGTAATCAATCAAATTTTTTTCGATGTTCAAAATTGTTCAAAATGGATCCAATTCATTTGAATTCCTTTCTTTTAATTCTTTGGAATTCTCTTTAATTTTTTAATTTCCTTTAATCCTTCTAAATTTACTCTATTGTACTTAATCAAGTGCATTTTTTGAATTTCAAAAACTTTTTATTTAATTGATGCTAAAGTCTATTAATCTTACATTGAATTCTTAGGTATTTCATAAAATTCCTTTGAATTTCCTTGAATTTTTCCAATCTCATTTAAAAGCTGCTAAGGTCAAGTAGGATTTTTTTTCAAATTGTTCTAAATTTATTTTATTTGTTTTAAATTCAGCTTCAATTTTTGTAAATTTAATTGAATTCTTCTTACTGATCTTAAATTTTCCAAAATTCAATCCAGTTTTCAAAGATTTAAACAGATCATCAAATATTTTTTACAATTCGTTTGTAATACACCCTGAATTCTTATAAATTTATCCTTAATCCTTTTAAATTCTATTGAATTCATCTAAATTTTTACTCAATCCTACCTACCTGAATTAAATTTTTCATATTTTTGAATTGTTTTCAATTCTTTTGATTGCTTTTAAAATTCAGGTCGATTTTTTATAAATTTCATCTAATTCTTCTCATTATTTTTAAATTTCTCTAAGTTCACTCAAAATTTGCTGTAATTAATCAAATTTTTTTCGATGTTCAAAATTGTTCAAAATCGATCCAATTTATTTCAATTCTTTTGAATTTATCCTGAATTCTTTTGTAATCATTAGTCACTTATTATATTAGAAATTAGTAGGGTTTCAAATATTTGAGATGTTTCTCGCTAGTAAACCCTGAATTATTTTTAATTCTTTAAAATTCTCTTGAATTTTTGTAATGTATTTTAATCCTTCTAAATTCACTCTATTGTACTTAATTCAGTGCATTTTTTTAATTTTTAAAACTGTTTATTAATTTAAATCTTAGGTATTTCATAAAATTTCTTTGACATTCATAATATTTCATAAAATTCCTTTGAATTCCCTTGAATTTTTCTAAGCTTATTTAAAAATTACTGAATTAAATTAGGTTCTTTTTTCAAGTTGTTTTAAATTTATTTGATTTTTGTAAATTCACCTTCAATTTCTATTAATTTAATTGAATTCTTTTCTTTGATATTAAATTTTTCAAAATTCAATCCACTTTTACGGAAATCAATGGAATTTTTTATTTTTCAAAAATTTTCCCAATTCATTTGAATTCTTTAGAATGTAAATTGAATTGTTCCAAAATTTTATAAATTTATCCTGAATTTGTTACCCTTTGAGCGCCAAAAAAGTGCCCTATGAGCTGCTTTTAAATGGCGCTACAAATTTAAAGGGCCTTTATTTCAATTATTGTACCGTAAATAAAAATCCGATTATCGTATGAAAAATAAAAATTAATTTGATTTGAATTTTATTTAATTTTTTAAATTCAGCTTCAATTTTTATTAATTTCATTGAATTTTTCTCTTTGATCTTAAATTTTTCAAAATTCAATCTAATTTTACGGAAATCAATGGAATTTTTTTTATTTTTCAAAATTTTTCCCAATTCATTTGAATTTTTTAGAATGTAAATTGAATTGTTCTGAAATCTTCGGAATTTATCCTGATTTTTTTATCCTTTGAGCACCAAAAAAGTGCCCTATGAGCATGATAAAAATTACCTTTTGGTCCCTATATTTTTTCCCATAGGGACTGTAAGGCCTGCTTTGAAAAGGCGCTACAAATTTAAAGAGGCTCAATTTTATTTTTATTTTAGGAAGCTATATTCAGAGACTAAAACCCATGTTCGAAATACCTCCTGAAGTAGAAGATAGTCCTTTGGCAGGTTGGAGTCCTCAAAAAGTTTCCAATATTCACTGCATGGTGCAAGTAGTTCGTGCCTTAGTAGCACCAAGCGGTCCTGCCCAGGTAATTAATAATAATAATCTTCATATTAATTTTTTTTTGTTTTTATTCAAGCTTCTATACTAAATTTCAAGTTGGGGGACGTGTATAATGGGGTTTTTCATTAACTGTTTTAGCAATTTTTGGATTTTTTTACGAGAGATGACGTTAAAAAGTAGCATTTTCCAAAAAAATAATTAAATTTTTAACAAATAGATGAATCTTTAACCAAGTATAGTTCAGTTCTCAAACAAACAAAAATATGAAGAATTTAATATTTCGTATTTTAACGAAACGAGATTCAAGTTTTAAATAAAAAAGAAATAAAGCTGCAATTTCAAACAAGAATAATGACTCTTGGACCATGAAGGATGAATTTTTTAATCAAAAAGGACAAATTTTTAAAAAACTGAAAAATATAGGTTTTCAACAAAGAATGGAATAGTTACTTTTCCAGTTTGAAAATTAAGTTTCAACAAAGAAAAAGGAATTTTCTACCAGTTAAACTGAACAAAAGAGACAATTTTTCAACAAAGTAGTTGAATCAACAACCAAAAAGATAATATTTCTCAAAAGGATATTAATTTTCTACCTAATGATGAATTTTTCACAAAACATTTGAATTTTCAACCCAACTCTATGAATATTCTACAAAAAGTTTAATTTTTCAAATAATTAGTTCAATTTTTTAACCAAATAACGAAATTTTGTACCAAAAGAGTCTGATTTTTAAACAAAAAGATGAACTTTCAACAATAAATATCAGTTTTCAAACAAAATTCAGTTTAAAAATTAAGTTTCAACAAACAATCTAAAAAAAATTTCAACTAGTTGAATGCGTCCAAAAAAAGATTCATTTTGAAGAAAATAGTCGAATATACAGCCAAAAAGATGAATTTTCAAAAAAGAAGATTATTTTTCTACTCAAAAAGATCGAATATTCAATAAAATAGATTAATTTTTCACAAAACATTTGAAATTTTCACCTGACACTTTGAATTTTCAACAAAAAAGTTAATATTTTACCAAATAGGTATTTTTTCAAATAAATAGTTTAATTTTTAACTAAATAGTGGAATTTTCTACTAGATAAACTAGAAAAAAAAAACAATTTTTTAACAAAGTAGTTGATTCAACAACCAAAAAGATAATATTTCAGAAAAGAATATTAAGTTTTTACCTAATAATGAATTTTTCACAAAACATTTGGATTTTCAACCCAACGCTATGATTATTCAACAAAAAAGTTAATTTTTCAAATAATTAGTTCAATTTTTTAACCAAATAACGACATTTTCCACCAAAAGAGTTTGATTTTCAAAGGAAAAGATGAACTTCCCACAAAAAATATCAGTTTTCAAACAAAATTCAGTTTAAAAATTAAGTTTCAACAAACTATCTAAAAAAAAAAAATTTCAACTAGTTGAATGCGTCCAAAAAAAGATTAATTATGAACAAAATAATCGAATCTAGAGCCAAAAAGATGAATTTTCACAAAAGAAGATTTTTTTACTCAAAAAGACCGAATATTCAATAAAATAGATTAATTTTCCACCAAATATTTGAATTTTCCACCTGGCACTATAAATTTTTAGCAAAAAAGTTAATAATTTACCAAATAGTTATTTTTTTAAATAAATAGTTTAATTTTTAACCAAATAGTGGAATTTTCCACCAAAATATTTGAACTTTTACCCAAAGAGATCAATTTTCAACCAAACAGTAGTAATTTTAATCCAAAGATGATATCTATAGAGATATTTTTTAAACAAAAAATACCTATTTTCTACAAAATAATTTAAGATTTAATCTAAAAATAAGATTTTTTTGATCAAAAAACTTAATTTTCAACTATACAGGTTAGTTTCTACAAAATTGTTGAATTTTCAAGCTCAAAACACGAGTTTTCTACAAAGCAATTTAATTTTCAACTCGCAAAGATATATTCTCAACAAAATCCTTTAATACTTGATATTTCAACCAAAAAACTATTTTAATGCGAAATAAAAAGAAGATGAATTGTCAGCAAAATAGTTGAATTTTCAATCAAATAATTAATTTTTCAAACAAAAAAAATCAAATTTCAATTAAAAATATAAATTTTCAACAAAAAATAGAATTTATCCTTTCGGTTTGAAAATTCAGCTCTTTTTTAGAATTTTATTATTTTTTGTTCGTTAAAAATAAAACTGTGTGGTTACGAATTACCTTATTGTTGAAAATTCACATTTTATATTTATTGGTAGAAAATTATTCCTCTTGTTTGAAATATCATTATTAGTTTGAAAATGTATGTATTTAAAAAAAAAAACTTTTTTAGTTAAATTTATTTGATTTTAATTTAAAGTTAACATTTTTGTTGTTGAAACATCAACTATTATATATATTTTTTGAAAATCATATTTTCAGATCGTAAATTCAACTCATTCATTGAAAGTTGCAAAGCTTTCATAAAAATTTGTTTTTTGTTCAAAATTCATAATTCTAGTGTAAAATTCATCTCTGGTTAAAAATTAAACAGCTTTGATACATTTGTTTCTGTGAAACATTAATTTTCTAAGTGAAAATTTAATTACTTGATTAGAAATTCAACTCTGTTGTAGAAAATTCGTCTGTTTGTCTTTAACGTTCTACAATTAAGTAGAAAATTTTCCTGTTTTGTAAAAAAATTCAACTGTATTAAATTAAACTAGTTGTTTAAAAATTTATATTTTTTTCAAATACGTGTTTTTTGTTGTATAAAATCAATTATCTTGGTTGAAATTTATTTTTTCGGTTGAAAATGTAATTGTTTGTTTAAAAATTTAACTGTTTTGTAAAAATATCATATTTTTGGCATATTTTTGGTTAAAAATTCGCCTTTTCGATTTTAAAAATTATCTCTTTGTATTTATTTCATCTTTTTTGTTTAGTTCAACAGTTTTTTTTTTAAGTTGAAAATCTTTTCTTGGTGGAAATATCAACTAAGACATTTATTGTTAAAAATCCATCCTTTTAGGTTGAAAATTCAACTCTTTGGTTAAAAGTTGAACCAATTTCATAAAAATTAATTTTTTTTGTTAAGATTTTTAATCTTAGTGGAAAATTCTTCTTTTTAGTTGAAAATTGGACTGTTTTGTTAAAAAATCAACTTTTTTGTAGAAAATTCGTCTGTTTGGCTTGAAAATTCAACGATTAGTAGAGAATTAAACCGTTTTGTAAAAAATTCAGCTTTTTAGTAAAAAAATTGTTTTTTTATTGTTTTAAAAATTGAACTATTTCCTTAAAAATTGATGTAATTTGTTCAAAATTCGTCTTTCTTGTTAGAAAATTAATCTCCTTTGTTGAAAATTTAACTGACTGGTTAAAAAATTACGTTTATTGTTGAAAATACGTCTTTTTTAGCATAAAATTAATCGCCTTGGTTGAATATTCATTTTTTAAATTGAAAATGTAGTTGTTTGTTTGAACATTCAACTGTTTTGTAGAAATGTCATATTTTGCCTTAAAAATTAAACATTTTTAAATAAAATTTATTGTATTTCTTGGCTGAAAAGTCTTTCTTGGTTAAAAAGGCAACTCTTGTTAAAAATTCGCCTTTTCGATTTGAAAAATTATCTCTTTTTGTATTAATTTCATCTCTTTTAGTTAAGTTTAACAGTTTTCATTTTATTTTTTTGTTAAGATTTTTAATCTTAGTGGAAAATTTTTCTTTTTAGTTGAAAATTGGACTGTTTGGTTAAAAAATCAATTTTTCTGTAGAAAATTCATCTGTTTGCATTGAAGATTCAACGTTTAGTAGAAAATTAAACCGTTTTGTAAAAAAATCAACCTTTTAGTAGAAAAGTTGTTTTTTATTTCAAAAAAACATTTTCTTGAAGACAAATTTTAACTATTTCATTTTTGGTTGATAATTAATCTTTTTTAGTTTTCAAAATCGAACTATTTTCCTAAAAATTGATTTAATTTGTTCCAAATTCGCCTTTTTTGTTAGAAAATTAATCTTCTTCGTTAAAAATTCAACTGACTGGTTAAAAAATTACGTTTATTATTGAAAATACGTCTTTTTTAGCAGAAAATTAATCGTCTTGGTTTAAAATTCATTTTTTTAAATTGAAAATGTAGTTGTTTGTTTAAACATTAAACTTCTTTGTAGAAATATCATATTTTTTGCATACAAATTCAACATTTTTTAGTGAAATTTATTGCTGAAAAATTAAAAAAATTATTGGCTGAAAAATCCTTCTTGTTTTGAAAATGCAACTTTCTTGTTCAAAATTCATCTCTTTGTATTGAAAATTTTAATCTTAGGTAAAACTGTCAACTACTTTGGAAAAAATCAACTTTTTGTAAAAAATTAGTTGCTTTTATTAAAAATAATTATTTTTTTCCTAAATAGAATTTGACTGTTTCATTTTTTGTTCATAATTTATCTTTTTTACTTTAAAAATTCCACTAATTGTTTAAAAATGTGTATGTGCGATTGAGAATTTATCTTTTTTAGTGTAAAACTAATTATCTTGTTTGAAAGTTTAACTAGTTGGTTAAGAAATTAACTGTTCTGTATAAACTTTGTATTTTTGGTTTGAAAATTTAACATTTTTTATGAAATTTCTTGTCTTTTTCCACTGACATATCTTTCTTGTTTTGATAATGCAACTTTCTTGTTGAAAATTCATCTCTTTGTCTTGAAAATTTTACTTTTATGTAAAAATTTCAACTACTTTGGAAAAAATCAACTTTTTGTTAGAAAATTAGTTGCTTTTATTCAAAATTATTATTTTTTTCTTAAATAAAATTTGACTGTTTCAGTTTTTGTTCGTAATTTATTTTTTTTAGTTTAAAAATACCACTAATTTTTTTAAAATGTATATGTGCAATTGAGAATTCATCTTTTTTAGTATAAAACAAATCATCTTGTTTGAAAGTTCAATTAGTTAGTTGAAAAATTAACTGTTCTGTATGAACGTCGTATTTTTGGTTTGAAAATTCAACATCTTTGATGGAATTTATTGTCTTTTTTCACTGAAAAATTCCTTCTTGTTTTAAAAATGAAATTTTCTTGTTGAAAATTCATCTCTTTGTCTAGAAAATTTTACTCTTAGGTAATAATTTCTACTACTTTGGAAAAAATCAACTTTTTGTAGAAAATTAGTTGCTTTTACTGAAAATTATTTTGTTTTCATCTTGTTTAAAAGTTGAACTAGTTGGTTGAAGAATAAACTGTTCTGTGTGAATATCGTATTTTTGATTTAAAAATTAAACAGTGAAAATGCATTTTTCTTGTTGAAAATTCGCTCATATAATAAATAAATAGGTCCTCTATAATTAAATAAAACCCATAAACTGCTAATTTTAATTTATATAATTTACATATATTTTTATATTTATAAACAATAAATTGATAATGACAATTTAAAATATATAAAATTTAAATTTAAATGATAAGAAATTTGTTTTCCCTTTTTCGATCCTTTATCAATAATTTATTTACAATTTGATCTACTATTAAAAATTACATGTTGCTAGTACCATCACGATTATTCAGAATTTGAATTGAGAATTGGTGAAACTTAGGAAAATATTGTTCTGTTTAGTCAGTCGCTGCTTGCCAGAGGAGTATGAAAGCTTGTGGCTTGCTGCAAACTCTCTGCGATATTCTAATGTCGATGGGAGTCCCGGCAGACGTATTAACAGAAGCAATTAGCGCCGTTGCAGAAGTTATCAGAGGAAATACGAGCAATCAAGAATTCCTAGCCAATGTTATGGCTCCCTGCAGTCCTCCCAAGTAAACACTCGCTCAATTAACCCAGCCAAGAGATGAGGCCATTTCTCTAGGAAGCATTAATGAATTATTGAATTTCAGACCAGCGATAGTCGTTCTTCTGATGTCGATGGTGAACGAGAAACAACCTTTCCTTTTGAGATGTGCTGTTCTCTACTGCTTCCAATGTTTTCTCTACAAAAACGAAATAGGCCAAGCGCAACTTGTACAAACTTTTTTACCTCAGGGTAACGAAACGCCATCATTAACGACAGGTTTGCCATCAATTATTTGATTAAACAATTTCAGGGTGTCCACTTCAAAAGCGGCGCAGCCTTTTTTTCTCTAGGTGATTTATAATATTCAATGGCACAATTTTTCCGTAGTGTATTGATATTAATATTATAATAAATACAAATTTTTCATAAATAATAATAATAATAATAAATTAACGAAAAATGATAAATAATGAATAATAATAAATAGAGGGTTACAATTCATATTGCCAAAGATTTGACAAAGATATATGCAAAATTTCACAAAGATTTGACAAATATTTCAACGTTTTCCAAAGTTTTAGAATATTTCGCAATGATTTTGAATAGATTTAAAATATTTGATACTGACTTCAATAATTTCATTAATTTACCAAAAATAAAAAAAATATCTATTTAATATTTCATTGATTTCTGAAAATTTCAAAAAGATTTTAAATATTGTCCAAAGATTTTCGATGTATTTAAAAGATTTTACAAAGACCTCAGTGATTTCCCAAAGATTTCAATAATTTTACAAACATTGCCAAATATTTCGCGAAGATTTCAAAAAATTTCACAAATATTAACAAATACTAAAAAAATAAATTTAATATTTCAGAGATTTCTGAAAATTTCAGAAAAATCTTAAATATTGCCCAAAGATTTTCGATATATTTAAAATATTTTACAAAGATATGAATGATTTCACAAAGATATCAAACATGTGAAATATTCAGCAGAGATTTTGGATAAATTGAAAAGATTTTACAAAGACATCAGTGATTTCCCAAAGATTTCAATAATTTAACAAATATTGCCAAATATTTCATGAAGATTAAAAAAAATTTCCACAAATATTACCAAATACTAAAAAGCTCAATTGAGTTTTGCGCAGATTTCTGAAAATTTGAGAATGTTTTTTAATATTTCACAAAGATTTTCGATATATTTAGGAGATTTTACTAAGTCATGAATGATTTCCCAAAGATATCAAAGATTTCAAATATTTCAGAGAAATTTTGGATAAATTAAAAATTATTTACAAAGACATCAGTGATTTCCCAAAGATTTCAATAATTTTACAAATATTGGGAAATATTTCGTGATAATTAGAAATTTTTTTACATATATTACCAAATACTAAAAAGATGAATTTAATTTTTCGCAGCTTTCTGAAAATCTGAGAAAGTTTTTTAATATTTCGCAAAGTCTTTGGATAGATTTAAATGATTTTACAAAGACCTAAATAATTTCACAAATATTAACAAATACTAAAAAAATATACTTAATATTTCGCAGATTTCTGAAAATTTCAGAAAGATTTTAAGTAGTGCCCAAAGATTTTTTATATATTTAAAAGATTTTACAAAAACATGAATGATTTCCCGAAGATATCAAAGATTTGAAGTATTGCCCAGGGATTTTGGATAAATTTAAAAGATTTTCCAAAGACATGAATGATTTCCTAAAAATTTCATAAATTTGACAAATATTGCCAAATATTTCGTGAAAATTTCAAAAAAATTTCACAAATATTACCAAATACTAAAAAAACTAAATTTAATTTTTTGCAGATTTCTGAAATTTTGACAAAGTTTTTTAATATTTCGCAGAGATTTTACAAAGACACGAATGATTTCTGAAAGATATCAAAGATTTTAAATATTTCGCAGAGATTTTGGATAAATTTAAAATATTTTACAAAGACATCAGTGATTTCCCAAAGATTTGAATAATTTTACAAATATTACAATGATTTCTTAAAGATTTCAAAGATTTCAGAAAGTTTTCGAATATTTCGCAAAGACTTTGGATAGATTTAAATGATTTTATAAGGACTTCAATAGTTTCACAAATATGACGAAATACTAAAAAAAAATATATTTAATATTTCGCAGATTTCCAAAAATTTCAGAAAGATTTTAAATATTGTCCAAAGATTTTCAATATGTTTAAAAGATTTTACTAATACATAAATGATTTTCCAAAGATATCAAAGATATCAAAGATTTGAAATATTTCGCAGAGATTTTGGATAAAGTTAACAGATTTTACAAAGACCTTAGTTATTTCCGAAAGATTTTAATAATTATACAAATATTTCGTGAAGATTTACCAAACATTACAGTGAGTATTTAAAGATTTCTAAGATTTCACAAATATCACCAATTACTAAAGAAATAAATGTAATATTTCTCAGATTTCTGAAAATTTAAGAAAGTCTTTTATATTTCGCAAAGATTTTCGATATATTTAAAAGATTTTACAAATACATGAATGATGCCCCAAATATATCAAAGATTTGAAATATTTCCCAGAGATTTTGGATCAATTTAATAGATTTTACAAAGACATCAATGATTCCCCAAAGATTTCAATAATTTTACAAATATTGCCAAACATTTTGTGAAGATTTCAACAAAATTTCACAAATATTACCAAATATTTTAAATATTTCGAAAAAATTAAACAAATATTGCGATGATTTCTTCAAGATTTCACAAAGTTTTCAAATGTTTCGCAAAGAATTTTGATAGATTTGAATGATTTTATAAGTACATCAATAATTTCACAAGTATTACAAAATATTAAAAAAATATATTTAATATTTCGCAGATTTCTGAAAATTTGAGAAATATTTTTAATATTTCTTAAAGATTTTATATATTTTGCAGCGATTTCTAATAAATTTAATAGATTTCAATAATTTCACAAATATCACCAAATACTAAAAAATAAATGTAATATTTCGCAAATTTCTGAAAATTTGAGAAAGATGAGATGAGAAAAATATTTCGCAAAGATTTTGGATAGATTGAAATAATTTTACAAAGATTTCAAAGATTTCAGAAAGTTTTCGAATGTTTCGCAAAGATTTTGGATAGATTTAAATGATTTATCAAAGACTTCAATAATTACACAAATATTACCAAATAATAAAAAAAATAAATTTAAAATTTCGCAGATTTCTGAAAATTTCAGACAGATTTTAAAGATTGTCCAAAGATTTTCGATGTATTTAAGAAATTTTACAAATACATGAATGATGTCCCAAAGATATCAAAGATTTGAAATATTTCGCAGAGATTTTGGATCAATTTAATAGATTTTACAAAGACATCAATGATTCCCCAAAGACTTCAATAATTTCACAAATATTACCAAATACTAAAAAATATATATTTAATATTTCGCAGATTTATGAAAATTTGGGAAATTTTTTTAATGTTTCGCAAAGATTTTCGATATATTTAAAAAAATTTACAAAGACATGAATGGTTTCCCAAAGATATAAAAGATTTTAATTTTTTCGCAGAGATTTTTAATAAATTTAAAAGATTTCACAAAGACATCAGTGATTTCCCAACGATTTCAATATTTTTACAAATATTGCCAAATATTTCGTGAAGATTTCAAAAAAATTTTATAAATATTACCAAATATTTTAAATATTACGAAAAAATTTTATATAGATTCAAATGGTTTTACAAAGACTTCAATAATTTCGGAAATATTACCAAATACTAAAAACATATATTTAATATTTCGCAGAGTTCTGAAAATTTCAGAAATATTTTAAATATTGCCCAAAGATTTTCAATATATTTAAAAGATTTTACAAAGGCATGAA
>JAAAKG020139344.1:0-11832 GCA_010014905.2 Druon quercuslanigerum
TCAATACGAATCGAACCCCGCTTCCGGTTTTCTTCGTCATTTTTGTCGCATTCAGATTCGCTTCATGAACACTGTGTTTCGCCCGAAAATATTAAGAAAACTGAAAGTGTATCTTGCATAACAAAAACTGGACAGTTAATACCACTCCATTGTATTGACGCCAATAAATTAGAGTGTGAATGGAGGTTGATTCAACTGAACGAAAATTTTCGATTTAAACTGAACAGGATGAAAGAATTGATTCTCATTGCAGCCTCATATTTAGCCTTCAAAGTCATTCAAATGAAATTTCAAATCAAATCAATCAAATTTAAAAAAAAAGTTTAACATTGAACCAAAGACATGAATTTTCAATCTATTTTCCATAAAAAAATGAATTTTCAACAAAAATAATTCATCATTTATGAAAACCAATAATTTTCAAAAAAAGATTTTAAAATTAAACCAAGAAGTTTAATTTCAAAGAAAAAACTTTATTTTTAACCTCTAATAGACTTTTTCTGCTAGAAGAAAATAAATTATCATAAAAATACAGAAATTTTCAGCCAAGTGATTTAATTTTTAACTAAAAAAAGATTAATTTTCAACTAATAGCCAAAAATAGAATACTTGAATATCTGAGGAAAAGTGCCAGTTTCTTAAAAATAGGGGCAAACAGGTTTATCAAACTAATTCTTGGATCCTGTTGCTTCTGTTAAAAAAATTCTTATTTGCCAATTTTATACTATTCATACTTGGTTTTACTCTTTGATTTCACAATTGACAGATTAATGACATCCTTTTACTTTAAAAATGAGTCATTTGAGTTTGCTCAAATCAAAAAGTAATGTAGATGGACAAATAACACAGAGAACCTAATGTAGCAGACCTTGAAATACCGCCTTTCTAGAAACTTCGACGTAAGCAGTTGCGTTGTAAGCACAGCCGAGTTGCGGAGTTCCGCGGTTACAAAACTCTGTTTACTTCCAAAATTACTGAAGCTTCAAAGAAGACCCCGTGTTACCTTAATTTCCGTGCTACGAGACTACTTTTCACGTATTTTAGTTTAGATTCCCGAAATCACGTCCTGGTTTAGAATTGACTAAAAGTTAACTTCTATATATCCCGTGTTTTTTAACAAAACAATAAATAATGACATTTAAAAAGTGAGGAGTGGAATGTGAACGTATGTACAAACCCGGCCACCAGTGTATTGTATGCTGTTAGCTTCAGCAAATTCATCAGTTATATTGTTGATAAAGTTCTGCATTCTTCAGTTGAATCTGTATTTTGTCCAAGTGATGATTCTTTATCCTCTAGTCGCCACCTTGATCGCCATTTTGAGTTCTCCTGGTAAATATATTCTATAGCTTTATCAAAAAAATAAAATTTAACTGGTTTTTTTTTTATTTTGCTTTGTTGCAGAATTCAGTTTACAGATGGACGACTTTCAGAAACATTATGAACAAATTTTCAATTACAACGAAGATTTCAATCCTAGCCTATATCTGAATTCCAGCACCAGTTCCAATAACCAAGATAGCCACCATAGTCAAAATCCCATTGTTAACCTAGCTCCCAATCTTCAAGCACAATCTAATTCTGCTGGAAATCCCCATTCTAACCAAAATAACATTGTTAACCTAAATCCTAGTAACCAAGATCCCCACCATAACCAAAATCACATTGGCTACCAAGATCCTTATCATCAATCACATTCTGATTCTGTTGGACAATCTTCTGGTGTACAACCTCATAACTTAGATACTAACGTACCAGTATTTGAAAGTTCAACCGCACATGGTCCTCGTTACGATATTGCTGTTCTTGCCAAATGTTTTCCTGGTTACCGAATTCCTGTCGAGATCCATAGTACACATCATTATCATGTTGAGAATTATTTAAGATTGGTATCACCTCTAACAAATGACGATAATACACATTCGCTTCCAGGGTTAAGATATTTTGAAAGAAAATTGAAACCCGGCTTTTTTCGTCTAAATAAAGAGAAAACACGATACGAAGCATTGGATACAAATAAAAAGACGTGGTTATTAATGACAATTCCCGATTTTTGCATAATTGGATTATTAGAAATAAAATCAATGGTGTACTGGGGACTGTATGCTATATATGATGTAATGGGAACTCTCGAACGAGTTACAATTCCGCCTGGAAAAGATTTTGCTGAATTAATGGTCAAACTTGAAATCACCATATTCCCAGACGAACGAGTATTTGAAAAACACTCAAAGCCCGTGAAACGACGCAGATTCAACAAAAAATGAGACGACCGAAATAATATCCACCGTGAGTCAAAGATATTTGAAACCATTATTTATGTATATTTAATTATATTATAATCTGGCAAATTGTTTCCCTGAATTCTGATAAGCGGAAACAAAAGAAATTCAATAAAAAAAACTGTCCACAATGGCCCACTTTCAGT
The DNA here is from genome assembly GCA_010014905.2 of Druon quercuslanigerum. NCBI lineage: Eukaryota > Metazoa > Arthropoda > Insecta > Hymenoptera > Cynipidae > Druon > Druon quercuslanigerum. The sequence goes on from JAAAKG020139344.1 coordinate 2,429, forward strand.
TTATTTACACCTCTTATGCTAAGCTACGTGCGATGATGTTCACTTTAATTTTCATTTAGTAACTAAGCTTAGTGTCCACTATTCCAAATTGAAAAATTACTTTTTTAAATGCACTTTTCATTCAATTCGCTTTAATAAACTTTTTAATTTGAACAGTTAAAAATTCAACATCTTTAACTTGAATTTAGACACGAATGTCTTATTATCATAATATATCTAATCTATCGAATCCTCTATTGTCTCTATAATATTGAGAGTCTTTGAATTTGTTTTGGTTTAAAATTAAAATAGAAATTAACTTATTTAAGTACACTGAATTTCAACTAAGTCTGTGCTACTACACTGTAAAAAATGTTTTGGGAATTGTCACAAAAAGTTTGGGAAGCTTTTCACACAATCACTTTGGGAATATTCAAAAACGTTCGAGGGGGAAAATCTCAAAGAATGGTAGGAATTTTAAAATTTAGGAAATTTAAATTAGATTTAAATCTAAATCATAAATCCTATTTAACGTCCAATTATCAAATTGATAAAAACTTCTGTAAAAAACAGGAAGCCAACGACCGTATTTAAACCACACCGACTAAAAAAAAATGTTTATATTTTCCTTGCCTTGATAAGGGTGCTGTATAAGTGCCAAAACGTTGGCAATATAATTTTATTATTTTTATTTTCAATGCTATATTTTTGTGATTTGATAATATTAATAATAAAAAAAAGACGAAAGAAAGAAAAAGATAAGGAAGGGGATGTGGCCTTCTTATTTTTCTTTCCTCTTTTTTATTTTTGTCTGAAATTTTTGTTTTTAACAGGGATTGTTTTCAGATTGCAATTGAAAATTTTTTTTTATAGGACATTTAAATTGGATTAAAATCTGAATCAAAAATCCTATTTAACGCCTAATCATCACATTGATGAAAACTTCTGTAAAAAACAGGAACATGGATTTAGTAAAGAACTAATAACTAATTAATCATTATACAAGATACAACAGCATCAAAGATTTTTTTTCATTAGAAAATAGTTTTTTTCTTTCTCCTTAGGGAAAAGTTACAATTTTTATTTAATCCTGATGATGAAGACCTCACTTCATTCTTCGAAGGATTCTCTAAATTTTTATTTGGGTTAATTTTATTTCAAACAATTAATTGAAAAGTCATACAGTTATTATTGTTATTAACAACCATAGTTTAAATTTTAGTTAACAAAGCCCAAATGTGATTGTAGAGAATCCTTTAAAAAATAAACTAAGGCCTTGATTATTAGGGATAAAAAAGAATTTTAAACTTTTCCTAAAGAGAAAACAAAATCTAGAACTCTAAATAACTACTGTTAAATAAGGAAATTTAACCTGAATAATTTTTTTTTCTAAAGTACACTTAGCAGCTTCTATCAAGATTTCTGGAAATCAAAAATAGATCTTGTTTTTATTGATTTGAAATTTCGTTGTCTTGAAACTAATTATTTGAAAAAAAATTTATTCAGACTCATAATCTCTGGTTTATTCATGACAAGAGTTTCCTGCCACAATTTTATTCTTTCCTAACAAAACTAATTTTTGTTGATACAATTTATATATGTCGAGGCTTCTGTTTGGTAGCCCTGGCAAGTAAGCTTGTTTGCATTTATGAATGCTGTGTAAACTAACCCAAGCACCAATTGCGAGACCCAATGTATCCGGATTTAAACTTTCAAGTTAAATTTAGAAATGTTGATTTTTTAAGTTCTCAAAAAAAGGATACTATGGGAAAGAATATGAGCACAAGCACCAGGTGCAAAAATGTTCAAACTGAGTTTCGGAATGTTCATTTCCTACAATTTTAAATATCAAAAGAGATTGATATTTCGGGGATGCAAATTGGCTAATTTTGGAAATGGCAGAAAAGTTATATCTCTTTCCAGTTTTTCACTTCCAGCACTAGGCAAAACAGTACCAGACATTATTTTATATTATGATTCTAAAGTGTTTGGTACTGCAGTTGTAGCAAGAACAATTTGGGGAAGCTTACTAGAACGATGAAATCATTAGAAATGTGGACAAGATTAGACTTATAAGCTTTATAAGGACAAGAACAAGTTGGCTATTTTTGGAAATTACAGAAAAGTTCTATCTCTTTCTATTTTTTTACTTCCAGCAAGGAAGCAGTGGTACGGAACATCATTTTCACATATGCTTCTAAAGTGCGTGGTACTTTGGTTGTAGCAAGAATAACTTGAGGATGCTTGGGGAATGATGAAATCATTAACAATGAGGAGAAGATTATACTAGAAAGTGATTAAAAAGAAAAGTACCAGTCGAAAATTTTCAAGTTCAAGTACAAAATGTTAATTTTTTAACTTGCTAAATGCGAAAAGAGATAGAAAGATATTTTAGATATGCAAATTGGATACAAAACAAATTGTATTTACAAGAGACAGAATAGTTCTATCTCTTTCTAACTCTTTCGTTTTAGCAGGGGAAAGATAGTACGGGAGATCATTTTCAATGATGCTACTAAAGTGTTTGGTATTGCAGTTGTATCAAGAATAACTTCAGGATGCTTAGAGGAAGTATTCAATCATTAACAATAAGGAGAAGATTATACTAGAAAATAATTATGAAGAAATTATGAAAATAATGATTGGGAAATGTGGATTTACTAACATTTTAAATATAAAAAGAGATGAAAAGATTTTTCGGGGAGGAAAATTGGCTACTTATGGAAAAGGCAGGTACTCAATTTGGAAATGTTATTTGAATAACATTTTAAATATAAAAAGAGATAGAAAGATATTTTGGGGTTACAAGTTGGCTCTATCTTCTTACTTTCAGCAAGAGAATAAAACTACAGGTATCAATTTTAAGAATGCCTTTAAAGTGTGTGGTACTGCGTTTGTAGCAAGAATAACTTGGGAATGCTTGCTGGAATGATGGATGCATTAACAGTGAGAAGATTAGTCTAGAAACTTTTTGTAAGGATAATAACAAAAAATCACAAGTACCAGTCAAGGCAAACAAAGAAAAAATAATAGTGTAAGTTAAAAAAATAGAAAATGATTTTAAAGGAAATTAGAAATTATTTTGCAAATGGTTTAAGAAGATTAGGAAAAGAAGTAGTAGTGCAGACTTGGTTGCAATTTAGAAGACTTGAGTAAATGAATTTAATTCTCAGTTTGAAATAAAAAAAATCAAGAGTATAACTATTACAGATAGTAAGGGCTTCGATAGTTGTAGCGTAAGCGAATTTAGTTGAAAGGGCAATAAAAAATTCTTTAATTTGCAATTTTCGACTCTAAGCTTAGTTAATGTATTAAAATTGAGGTGAAGATCATCGCACGCATCTTAACATAAGAGGTATAAATAAATTGAAAGTGAGCTATTGTGGATAATTTCTTTTATTGAATTCTTATCATACATACAGAATGGTTTCATTCATTTCCGGATTTGCGTCGTTTCAATGGTTTTGGTGGACTGTAAAATTCTTTTTCGTCTGGGAATACGGTAATTTCGGCTGGAAGCATTAGTTCAGCAAAATTTTTTCCATGTGGAATTGTAACTCGTTCGAGAGTTCCTCTCCTCTCATATATAGCATATAGTCCCCAAAACACGTATGACCTTCGGTCTAATACTCCAAGGATGCAAAAGTCGGGCATTGATACTAACAATCGCGTCTCTGAGTGTGTTGGTAATGGTACGTATCTTGTTTTCTCTTTATTCAGTCGATAAAGGCCGAGTGGCAATATTTCTTCAATATATCTTAACCCTTTTTCTTTTTTATTCAGATCTGTAAGAGGTGTTACGAAGACAGAATTAACCTCAAAATGAAAATGATTTGGATTATGAATATTGACAACAAGAGGTGGGAAACCATCAAAAAATTTGGCAAGAGCAACAATATCGTAAGGAGGACCATGTGCGCTTGAACTTTCGAATACTGCTACGTTAGCATGTGAGTTATGAGGTCTGCCAGAAGATTCTCCAAAAGAAGTAGCACCTAAGTAGTGATTGAGATCTTGGTTAGCAATATGATTTTGGATTGAATGTGAATTTACAGCAAAATTAGGATGTAATTGATGATTGGGAGGTAGGTTAACAATAGAAGTTTGACTAGGATGGGAATCTAGAGGGAAAATGGCATTTCGATTATGGTGGGTATCTTGGTTATTTGGATTTCGGTAAAGAATGTCATTCTGGTTAGAATGGGGATTTCCAGCAAAATTAGAATGTGATGGATGATTAGGAGGTAGGTTAACAATAGAATTTTGACTATGATAGGAATCTTGGGGAACAATCGGATTTTGGTTATGGTGGGTATCTTGGTTATATGAATTTAGGTTATGATTGAGATCTTCGTTAAAATTGAAAACATTTTCATAATATTTATGATAGTCGTCCATCTGCAAACTGAACTCTGCAACAATAAAAAAATAAAAACGATTTAATTTTTATTTTTTGATAAACCTATAATATTGATTGGTCAATGCACAGTGAACCCGGGAGATAAGGCACTCAAAGTTATTTCTTTCGAGAATATTTTGGAGTAAACCCCTTATCCGGGAAGTTACGTACAAGGTTAACCCCCGAAACCGGCACTTACTCCAGAGTTCAGTGTATTAAAAAATATATTTACCAGCAGAATTCAAAATGTTGATCAAGGTAGCGGCCAAAGAATAAAGAATCCTCATTTGGTAAATATACAGAAAGCAATATAAATGATGAATGTTCTCAAGCTTACAGTATACAATACACTGATGGTCAGTTATGTACGTATGTTTAAATTCCACTCGTCATTTTTCAAATAGGAAGTGGTTTCGACAATATAAACATAAACACGAAAACAACATAAAGTGAAACGTGAAATCATACTCAAAGTAAACCAACTATAACCTTGATATTCTGCCGGTCTCTGTTGTGGCCTCGTAGCACGGAAATTAAAGTAACACAGGGTCTTTTTCTTTGACGCTTCAGTAAAACCGAACGTAAACATTTACAGATTTTTAAGAGCGGAACTCCGCAGCCCCCCTCATCAACGAATTTCTGCCGTCGAAATTTCTAGAAAGGCGGTATTTTAAGGTCCGCTACATTAAGTGCTCAGTGTTATTTATTCATCTACTTTACTTTTTTACCTGAAGAAGCTCAAATAACTTATGTTTAGAGTGAAAGAACGTTAATTTCATTATTCTGTCAATTGTATTATCAAACAGTAGATACAAGTATGAATAGTATGAAATTGACAAATAGGAATGTTTTTTTAAAAAAAAGCAATTAGTTCTATGAATTGGTTTAATGAATTTTCTTTTTTTCCTGGTTTTAAGAAAATGGCCTTTTTCTCGGATATTCGCTTAAATTTGTTTTGATTTAATTGTATCCAATAGGAAAATAAAACTTTTCTATTTTTGTCGGATAATAATTCTTCTTGGTTATAAAATTTAGTTTTTGGTCGAAAATTCCAATCTTTGGTTGGAAATTCATATTTTTTTCAGTTGAAAATTCAAGCACTTAATTGATAATTTATTTTTTTCTTACAAAAAAAGATTCGTATTCCTTTCATTGACAATATTGCTATTTTGTTTTATTTCGTGATGAAAAAAAACGTTACCTTCTTGATTATAAATGTTTGGCAAAAAATTAAACTATTTGGTTAAAAATTAAACTATTGATATTTAAGAATCAGTCTATTTTGTTGGAAGTGTGTCCTTTTTTATTTAAATTGAACTATGTTCTATTTTTTGGTAAAATATTTTTTGTTTAAATGTCAACTACGTGATTCGAAATATAAATATTTCCGGTTTGAAAATTAAACTGTTTGGTAGAAAATTAACTTTTTTCTGGAAAAATCATTTTTAAATTAATTAAACTATTATTTGTAATGAAATTTGGAAATAAAATTTTGATTGAGTCGTCCTAGTCTTTCTGACCTGTCACGATTATTTGAGCAACTATGCTTTTGAAACGTCCCTTAAAATCGTAGCCGATATTTATCGAACGAGAAGGTTCTAAATGAAGATTCTACTTAATTTTATGAATCAAAAATTATTTATCATTACAAAAAAAAATTTGTTTGTCCTGGTTCAACTGGAGTCATCTTTATAGCTACGGTGTCCCCTAGCTGATGTTTTGTGGCTTGCTTTCTTTTCTTATTGTAGTCTTTCCTGTTTTCTTTTTGAGTCTTGGGAATTCGGTCCTTGGTTTGTCTACGTAGTGCATTGTGGGTTTCCCCAAAGACGATTCTCCTCCCTTCCTCGATACTCTCCGAGAGTTGAACGATCTCTGAAATTCTCATCTTAGTTCTCAGTAGCAATTCAAAAGTTCTTTTGTCAATTGATCTTTGATGTTAATTGCCTCTTTCATGACAATGCACCTCGTAACTATCTGACATGAATACCTCGTGTTTATCCGTTACAATTCTTCTGGGAATGCCGAAGTTTTGTTGAAGATTCTGCAACTTCGCTAGAACTTCGCCACTTTCCAGGGTCTTCGTCGCTTACAACCATTCAAATTTGGTGAATGCATCTACAATCACTAGCAAGAATTGTTAGCTCTTCCTCGTTGATGGTAAAGGTTCTACGTGATCCTCATGAAGAGTATCTATCGGTACCTCTCATTTCGGGACTGGATTCAAAAATCTGTCAACTTTACCTTGCTCCCTGAAACCAAGAATACATTCGCCACAATTCTGAATATATGCTTCGATCTTCTTTGGCAATTTGTCCATCCAGTATTATCGCAGCATCATCTCGGTGGATTTATTGACGCCAAAGTGTCCTACATCATGAGTTCTCTGGATTACCTCCTGCAGCATATCCTTCGGGTCGACCAACCTCTTGATTTCGCCTTCTCCTTTGTACAGCAAACTATTCTCCAGTAGATACCCATCGAACTGCTCATGTGTCAGAAGCTTTTTTATTACCTTGACTCCCTGAGCGCGATCTTGTGCCATCTTAAGTATGTTCACTAGACTATCCCGTACTAGGAGTAAGCATGCTGGAAATCTACTCAGCGCGTGGACGTTCTTTATCCTCACGCCTAGTACATGCTCGACTTTGAACCAAAATACTTTAAGTTCAATCACCTATCTCGAAACGTTGTGTGGGAGACTATCTTTTTTTTTAGCGTCTTCTCGAAGGCGGCGCAAACTGTAACAATTTTAAAACATATACCTAACAAATTGACTCTGAACTTTCTCAGAGATATGACTACAGCCAACATCTCTAACTCATAGCTGTGAAGTTTTATCTCGGCGTCTGAAGTCTTGCGACTGATCTAATACACCGGGTTTAATTCCGGGTTTAATTCCGGGCATATTCTAAGGCTACTTGAAGCAATACTGCCCCATAGTTGGGATTATAGATCCTCAAAAGTGTCTCTAGCGAAATATGTTTTTTCAACATCAGAAATGCCTTCCGTTCATCTTCTCCCAGTGATACTTCGTCCTTTTGTAAACAAATCGCTTAGCGGCTTGATGATCTGCTTGTGCTCTGGGATGAATTTTCTAAAAACGCCAGCCAACTCTAACCGTCGGTTCAGGAAAATTCATTAACTCCTCGACCTTCTTTGATGATGGCTTGATCGTCCCATTCTCGATCACGTAACCTAGAACTTTTAACTAAATTCGCGTTGACAGTCAAAAATCAACATCTTTAATTTTAATCTGGCCACGAATGTTTTGTTATCATACTATAAAGACAGTTTTGAATAGGTAAACTTTTTCCCCAACGTTGTCTCTGCTTAAGTTGCAACTATCGAAGCCTCCACTGTCTATAATATTTAGAGTCTTGAATTTGATTGGTTTTAAAATTAAGGATAAAATGAATATACTCAAGTATTCTAAATTTCAACTAAGTCTATACTATCATTTATTTTCCTAATATTCTTAAAGCGTTTTCAAAATAATTTTTAATTTCCTTCAAAATAATTTTTCATTTTTTACATTCTTATCCTAATGAGAAGGTATTGATTTTATTTAAAATTTCAGTTTTTCGGTTTTCATCAAATCACCACATTTTGAGACCTCCTAAGTCTGAAAAAATTATTTTTACGAATTTGTCTGTATGTAGTCTGTATACTGTAGGCACGATAACTTTCGAAAGATGAGTGAGATTAAATTCTTCAAAAAGAGCTAGTTTACGAACTTGTTCTTTCTTTTTAGATCCTAAAAAAGTGTGCCAAAGCAGAATTTAATCTGACTAATCTTTCAAAAGTTATCGTGCCTGCAGTATACAGACTACAGACAGATAGACAGACACCGTCGCAAAAATCATTTTTTCTGACTCAAGAGGTCTCAGAACGTGGAAATTTAGAAATTTAGAATACTTAAGGAAATTAATTTAATTCTTAATTTTAAAACCAAAAAAATTCAAGAGTCTGAATATTATAGACAGTGGAGGCTTTGAAATTTCACCTATTCAAAACTGTGTTTATACTATGATAACACGACATTCGCGGCCAGATTCAAATTAAAGATGTTGAATTTTGACTGTTTAAATCAAAAAAATTTATCAGCGTAAATTTAGTTAAAAGTACAGTTTAAAAAAATAATTCTTCCATTTGCAATTATCGACTCTAGGCTCAGTTCCTAAATTAAAATATGTGTGCTCATCACGGCACGCATCTTAACATACGAGGTTTAAATAAATTGAAAATGCGCTATTTTAGATTTTTTTTATTGCATTCTTTACATTTTTGCTTATCACCTCTCGTGTGAAGATATTACAAGAATATAAATTTCCCAGATTATCAAATAATTAAACATATATACAGAATAGTTTCAAATATTGTTGTCTCATAGTACAAATTACTCCGATCGTCTCATTTTTTTGGGTTTTGCGTCGTTTTGTTGGTGTTGGTGGTATGTCAAATTGTCGTTCGTCTAGGAATAAGGTAATTTCGCCTGGGACCATTAATTCCACAATATTTTTTCCAGGTGGAATTGTAACTCGTTCGAGAGTTCCTCTTTTATCATATATAGCAAATAGTCTCCAGTACACTATTGATTTGATCATATTAATCCAATGATGCAAAAGTCGGGAATTGACATTGATAAACGCTTGGGGTTGTGTGGTTGCCAGGTTCGTATCCTGTTTTTTCTTTATTCAGTCGAAAAAAGCGTAAGGAGGACCATGTGCTGTAAGAAATTTCGAATACTGGTACGTTAGTATCTGAATTAAAAGTTTGTACTACAGAAGACTGTCCAACAGAATCAGAACGTGATGGATGATTAGGTTCTTGGTAACAAATGTGATATTGGTTATGGTGGGGATCTTGTTTGCTGGGATTTAGGTTAACAATGTCATTTTGTTTAGAATGGAGATTTCCAGCATAATTAGAATGTGATTGATTAATGGGGCCTTGGTTAGCAATGTGATTTTGATTATGGTGGGTATCTTGCTTATTGGGATTTAGGTTAACAATGTCATTTCGTTTA
>JAAAKG020139344.1:11932-34731 GCA_010014905.2 Druon quercuslanigerum
GATTTTGATTATGGTGGGTATCTTGCTTATTGGGATTTAGGTTAACAATGTCATTTCGTTTAGAATGGAGATTTCCACCAGAATTAGAATGTGATTGATGAATGTAGTCTTGGTTAGCAATGTGATTTTGATTATGGTGGGTATCTTGCTTATTGGGATTTAGGTTAACAATGTCATTTTGGCTAGAATAGAGATTTTCAGCAGAATTAGAATGTGATTCATGAATAAGAGCTGGGTTAACAATGGATATTGAATATGATGGGAATCTACGGGAAGAATGCGATTTTGATTATGATGGGTATCTTGGTTATTGGAACTGGTGTTGGAATTGTGATATAGGCTATGATTGAGATCTTGGTTAAAATTGAAATTTTTTTCATAATGTGTCTGACAGTCATTTTTAAATTAATGTACAGTGAACCGAGTTGATAGAGCACCCAGAGTTATTTCTTTCGTGGAGGGTGCGGCGCAGCAGTGATTGGGCACAGGAGCTTAAGAGGTATCAGGTCTGCCCCAAAACCGACCATCACTCCAGGTTTCGCTGTATTAAAAAATATATTTACCAGAGGAATTCAAAATGACGATCAACGTGACGACCAGAGAATATCGAATCCTCATTTGGTTATAATACGCAAGCAACTAAATACTAGAGCACTTTATTAATAATATAGCTGATAAATGTGCTCAAAATTACAGTATATAATACACTGATAAATGTTGATCGACAAAAGGCTTAGATTCCACGCTTCATTTTTCAAACTTCATCGTTATTTTATTAAAAATCATACTATATTTAGAAAATTACTTTCAGTTAACTCTCAAATAGAAAGTGGTTTCGGAAATACAAAGAAAAATACGTGAAAAAGTGGAATTAAAATGTGAAATCATACTGAAAGAAAACCGACTGTAACCTTGGCATAGTGCCGGTGTCTGCTATAGTCTCGTAGCACGGAAATGAGAGTAACACAGGGTCTTCTTTGACGCTTTAGTAATTCCGAGTGTAAACAGTTAGGGCTTTGTAACCGCGGAACTACGGTAGTCGGCTGTGCTCATAACGTTCATCTCTCAGCCCCTTGGAACCCCTTATTGACGAATTGCTGCCGTAGAAATTTCTAGAGAGGCGGCATTTCAATTTCCGCGACATTAAGTTTTCAGTGTTATATGTTCACCTACTACTAATAGTAATAATACTACTATAATACTACTATAATAATACTATAATAATACTATAATACTACTAATACTACTAATTCATCTTGGTTCTAAAATTTAGTTTTTGGTCGAATCAGTTATCCTATCCAAAAGGTCTGGATTTGTTCAGAGGCTTTTACTTTATACAAACTCGAGGTGTGCCATCCTTCTTGACTGTTATACTCGAAACAGCTTACTCTGAGATAATTCCTTGCGTCCAACTCCTATATCTGCAAATCAACTTGGGCCATCTCTAATGGTGCGAGCCTTTTTGTTTCGCGACTTATCGGCTAATTGTCCCTCAAGACAATTTCCAACTCTACCGGGACTTCCTCGTTATCATATGGCGGTTACCAGCTTCCAAACTAATTCCTGAAACTCCTGGTCTATGTTTAAGACGTCATCGTCCTCGTCCCCATCAGCATCAAATAGCTCGCAAAACCTGCTTCTCGATACTGATCTTCGCGCATCAGATTAAAATCGCTGCCGGAATTTCTTGCTTCTGTAATATTCTGCAATATTCTGGCAGTCGTAAATTAAGTCTTGTTGCCTCACAACAATTATCGCATTTAAGGCCCCTCTTTTTAGCTTGATCTTTGGAACTAGTAGAAGGAACCTTTTACTGCTCGTATTCCCTACACCAGGTTTCCTATTTGCCGCCAACTTACTTCGCATCTCCTTCCATATAATCATCTTTGATCGAAATTTCAAAAAGTTTTTCGCTTCATATAGAAATGTTGAATTCGATTCGAAATCCAGAATGTAGTCACTTATATACCCGATCGTTTCCTTGGCCCCTAGATTGATTCGGCTCACCAGATTCCTCAGGTTAATAATATATTATTGGAAGGTTTCGTCTTTTTTCTTCTTTGGCTTCGAGAGAAGTCGGTGAATTTCGCGACTGTCGGCTTTCGAATCAAATTCTTCCTTCCTTGTGACCTTTACTCCTTCCCATGTCTTTATTATTGACTGAGTATCAAACGAGAACTTTGCGACACCACCTAATTTCCTCTTTGCAATCACCAGAGTTTGTAGGTTTGACCAGTCGTACAAAATCGCATTTTCGTCTAAAATATCCAACCATTTACTTAAAGACTAAATACTTAATGAAAAAGACTTACTTGACTTAATTAATCCAACATTTTGGTTAAATTAATGGTGTGTATTATAATTTAAATATTGCCCTGACCATGAAGATTTTATGTACCAAATGGTAATCAATGCTCCATTTTCAGTTTTTATGATTGACATATCCTAAGAATTTAAGGTGTTATTATTTTCCAATTAAAAAGTACCTTTTATAAAAAAACTGGTTTAAAAGGTAATTTTGATAATGCTCTATTTTCTAGATCCTCTAAAATAAGATTGGAAGCTACTTGAGATAAGAGAAACCCGATCGGACAACCTGATATTTGTTTGTAAAACTTTTGGTTGAAAGAGAAAACAGTATTATTAAATAATATTCTAGCAGCTATTAAAATTTCTGAATTAGATATTTTTGTTAAATTTTGATAAACTTGTAATTTTTCTTCTAAGCAATCAGAAAGTAAGTCTAACGGTATGTTGTCAAACAGGGAAACCACATCTAAAGATAATAACGAGTGGGTACTGGGTACATGAATATTCTTAATTTTGTCTTTAAAATTCCAACTATCTTTAGTGAAAGAGTGAGTTGTAACAGAAACTGGTTTTAAAATTTTGGATAAAAATTTGGCTAAATTGGAAGTAGGTGATCCTATGGAAAACACAATTAATCTCCATTTTAGGTCAGGTTTGTGAACTTTAGGAATTCCTTCTCTTTTGTATTTCCAAATTGATATTAAGACCAAAATAATTTGAACCAATGTTTCTATTTTCGATCGGAGAAAGTATTTTTGCTTCCTAAATTATCGAGAAGTTTTAATTTTTATCAATACGAGTTTAGTAAAAAGTGCATTGAAAAGAAGAATTCTTCAATTTGCAATTGTCGACCCTAGGCTCAGTTCCTAAATTAAAATTAATGTGCACATCATCGCACGCATTTGAACATAAGTGGTGTAAATAAATTGAAAGTGGGCTATTATAAATAGTTTTGTTTATTTAATTCTTTTCATTTCCGCGTATTGCCTCTCGAGTGAAGATACTACACCAATTAATTGAAGGATACAGTTTGCAGATTAATATATAATTAAACATACATACAGAATGGTTTCGAATATTGTTGTCTTACGATGGAAATTACTCCGATCGTCTCATTTTCTTTTGGGATTTGCGTCGTTTTATTGCTCTTGGTGGTTTATCAAATTGTCGTTCGTCTGGGAATGTGCTGATTTCTCCTGGGAGCATTAATTCCGCAAAATCTTTTCCAGGTGGAATTGTAACTCGTGCGAGAGTTCTTCCATCATATATAGCATATAGTCCCCAGTACACCATTGTCTTTGTGTCTATTACTCCAAGGATGCAAAAATCGGGAATTGACGTTAATAAACGTTTGATTTTGTGTGGTTGCAGAGGTTCGTATCCTGTTTTTTCTTTATTCAGTCGAAAAAACCCCGGTTGTAATTTTCCTTCAAAATGTCTTAACCCTATAGGCGAAGCTTTATTATCGAGTTCTGAAAGAGGTGTTACCAAGGTAGAATACTCCTCGATATGGAAATGATGTCCACTATGAAGATGGACAACAAGAGTTGGGTAACCATGAAAACATTTGGCAAGAGCAGCAATATTGTAAGGAGGACCATGTACGGTTGAACTTTCGTATACTAGTAGCTTAGTATCTAAGTTATGAGGTTGTACTCCAGAAGACTGTCCAACAGAATTAAAATTTGAATGATGAATGGGATCTAGGGTAATAACGCGATTTTGTTTATAGTGGATATCTTGGTCATTTGTATTTGTGGTTTGTGTGCCAGAAGATTCTCCAAATGAAGCAGCATGTAAGTGGTGATTGGGATCTTGGATAGCAATGCGATTTTGGTTATGGTGGGTATCCTGCTTATTGGGACTTAGATTACCAATGTCATTTTGATTAGAATGGAGATTAATATTATTATTGTGATATAATGTAAGATTGAGAAATTCCTTATCATTGGAAAATTGTTCATAATGTTTCTGATGTTTGTCCGTCTGTGAACTGAAATCTGCAACAACAAGCAATAAATAGAAACTGTTGAATTTTAATTTGGTCTAAGGTTAACCCCAAAACCAGCACTCATTCCAGGGTCCACTGTATCGAAAAATATATTTACCAGCAGAATTTAAAATGATGATCAAGTTGGCGACCAGAGAATATAGAATCGTCATTTGGTGAAAATACACAAGCAACTAAATACTAGAGAACTTTATTAAAAATGTAACTGATAAATTGGCTGAAGCTTACATCATACAATATACTGTTGGTCGGTTTTCTACATACGTTGACATTCCATTCTTTACTTTTCAAACGTCATTGTTTTTTTCTGAAAAAGTGATGCAATATATAGATGTTAAAACGTGACAAATAGAAAGTGATATGTGAAATCATAATCAAACTCTACCCCCTATAACCTTGATATACTGCCGGTGTTGTGCATTGTCTTGTAGCATGGAAATGAAAGTAACACAGGGTATTCTTCTTTGACGCTTCAGTAATTCCGAACGTAAACAGCTGTGGCTTTGTAACCGAAGAACTCCGCAACTCGGCTGTGCTTACAACGCCCCTCTCTCGGCCCCTTGGACCCCCTCATCGACGAATTGCTTCCGTCGAAATTTCTAGCAAGGCGGTATTTCAAGATCTCCCACATTAAGTTTTCAGTGTTATTTGTTCATTTACTTTACTTTTTTACTTCACGAAACTCAAATAACTTATTTTTAATGTAACGTGAGGTTAAAGTCATTAATCTATCAATTGTGAAATCAAGCAGTAAAGCCAGTTACGAATGGTTTGAAATTGACAAATAAATATGTTTTTTAATAAAAGCATTTAGTTCGTTAAAGTTACTTTGAGCAATGTTTTTAATCTGTATTTTTAAGAAACTGGTCCTTTTTCTAGGATATTTGCTTAAATTGGATATGAAATAATAGTATCCATTTTGCGGTCAAACTATGCAAGATACGAAAAAATTGAATTAACTAAAATTGCACGCCCTATAAAAATATATAAATTTGCCTTTAATCATTTGTCGATAGGATGCATAGATTTTGTTTTTAGTCTTAAAAAATAACATTAAAAAAATAAAAAAATTAAAATTTAGGCTAGACGACACAAGCTATAAAAAAAATGAATGTACAAAAGTTGCTCTTGCAAAAAATAGCAAAAACTCATTCAATTTTCCTTGAAAATAATTTTTGATAGGAAACCTAGTTTTTATTTTATTCTTAAAAAATAATATTCACAATTAAAAAAATGAAATATTTGAAAAACGATACAAGTTATGAACTAAAATTAACAGACTACAGTTTTTTATCCCAAAAAGATCTATGAATTTGTTATTAATCATTTTTATATAGGAAGATTACACTTTCTCTCAATCGTAAAAAGTGATGCGAATGTGTTCGTTGAAGTCGAAGGAGCTTTAGCAAAAGAGAATTCACAATCACCAAATGACAGTTGTTGATGCTTTTATCTTTAATTTTAAAAGGCTTGCGCATGAAAAGATTCTTAATGTATAAAAAATACTGTTTTTACTTAATAATTATACTTTTTTGTTTAATTTTGATACGTTTTTTCTAAAATCCTTGGTTTTTGTCAAAAATTATTTATTTTAGTTGGAACTTTATTTGTTTATCTCTTAAATGTTAAAGTTTTCATTAGATGTTTATCTTGTTTAGTTGAAAAGTCAATTTTTACTTGAAAATTCATCTTTTTTTGTACACAATTAATCTTTTTGGTTCAGAATGAAACTTTTTAAATAAAAATTCATCCCTTTAGTTCAATGTTTATGTTGTTGAAATTAATCTCTTTGGTTGACACTTAAACTCTTTTCTTACATATTTGTTTTGTTTTGTGTTGAAAATTTATTTTTTCACCTTAAACTAATTTATTTTTCATGGAAAATTTATACCTTCTTGAGCTGAAAAATTTGCAACAAAATTTTTGAATAATTTAGAATTGGAAAAGATTTCAAAAGGTTGAAAACAAAATGTGGGTTGATGATTTTTTTATTTTTTATTTCGAAGAAATTACTTTTAGCATACTTGTTGAAAGATTTTAAAATAATTCAAAAGATTTCCAAAATTGTCCAACAAAGTCTGCAAAATTTTAAGACAATTTTACGAAAATGCTGTGAAATAAATAAATTTTGTTTGAATTTTTTTATTTTTTATTCTATGAAAAATTATTTCCCACTGAAATCACAAAGCTCAAAGATGCTAGTTTAACACAAAATGATGCTCAGTTAATAATAATAAGTTACAACTTAGTCTTTGAGAAATGAAACTATTTGGTTAAATTTAAACTATTAATCAAAATATTTCAATATTTTGTTAGAAATTCATTTTCTTTTTTAGTGAGTATTTTTTGTATCAAATATGGCTATTCCATTTTTAATAGAAAAGTCGTTATTTATAAGTTGAAAATTCAAATATTAAACTGTTTTTGATTAAAAATTAATATAATTTTCGTTTGACATATGATAAATAAGAATGATTTTAAGGCCATGTAACTAGTGTAACTGCTGATCAAGGCAGTCCTGAGACCAATATTTTTTCACAATTTTAAAAATAAAAGTTTAAATAACGCGGAGCAAATTTTCGGAAAATATTAATAAATATAAAATAAGCGTTTGTGCCAAGCCACAGAGTTACAAGAAGAAAAAAGTTTATTTCTGAAAATACAAAATATTGACACTGTCGGTAATCATGCTAGCTGTATTACCCACAGACCCATAGAAGTACGAAGTTGACTACTCGCTGCGCTAGTGCTGATCTGAAACAGCTGATACCTATGTCAGAAAAAATCAGACAAAATTTATTTATTTGCATTTCAAATGCAAACATTAGATTCTGCATTATTTGTGTAAAGTGTTCGTGAGCGATTTTGGTTGTTTTGCCCCACTTTGATAAATAAAAACGCCATAACTCGCCCTTTTGACAACATTAAAAACTGCTTGCAGGGTTTGACAGCACAGTGTTATGTGCTACCGTGGGGATGGTGATTATGAATAAGTGTTGGCTGGTGGGGCGCTGACGTACCGTAGGGTGTCCACCGGTACTAGCAGTCATCTGGCGTGCTGGACTTTTTTTTTAGATTGACGCTGGTCCTCTTTGGAGGCGGGGACATTACCGATGACGAGAAAGATTCGGGAGAGCCGTCGGCCGCTAGGAATAGGGTGTCGTTCCCGGAGCTGCTAACGACGGATCGGACGGCGGCACCTTCCGGGGTGGTGGCAGGTGCACTCGGGTAGTACCACTTACGGGGACTGGGAGGAAGAGGTCCCTTCTGAGTGTTTGGTACTAATTAATTGAAGAGGCTAGAAGGGCCGGCGATAGGCGAGGCGGTGGTCATGACCGTACCCTGGATGACGGGGTTCGTTGGTCATAAGAGTGAAGAACGGGTGGGGGGATTGTTACCCGGTGTCAATGGCGCGGTTATTATGGACGGACGAGGCTTGATATAATCATTAGTACTGGTACGATTTATAGGGCCCGACGCGAGGTTCGCTGGAGTAGGTTGCGGGGAAGAAGGTGCGTGCATAAACAGAATTGCCGGGAAAGGTAGCCCCTTCACGGGCGGTTGAAACAAACCGTGCGTTCGAGGTAATTTCGTTTACGCGGATCGGAGGTACCCGGTAGACACGGTAGGATTTCCTTTAGCTCCCATAGGAGAGACCGTGTCGGCGACGAAGGATCGGTTACTGCAGGCAGCGATGGTAGAAGTTCGACCACCGGCGGCAGCACCGTTTGACGTTCGGGTTCGTTTTTCACGGCAGGGACGGCCTGAAGTTCCGGAACGTTCGCACGGGAGTGGGGCCGAGAGGCTTGACCCTTTAAGCAAAGTAAAGAAAATTTAACTCGGAGATTTAGGCTAGTTACCAAACGCGAAAGTAGGCACACGGGACTGGGGCCGAGGCCTGACATTTTGCGCGAAGTAAAAAAAACTTAACGCAGAAGTTAACGCAGGTTACAAAATGCGAAACTAGGCGCACGGGACTGGGGCTAGAAGGCCTGACGCTTTGCGCAAAGTTTAAAGAGTGTAAAGTAAACAAAATAAAGAAGGATGAATCGCGACAATCAAATACCGGTGGTCACTTAAACAGAACAACACTTAAAATTTGGAAAATCACTAACTCTTTATTCTGGTGCTGGATAGCTCAGGGCGGGAGCTACTACTCCAGACGAATACACGAAAGCGACTGAATCAAGCCTCGTTCGCTAGAGACCCGTCGACTTGGCACGGAGGCTCGCGGCGGCTAGCCCTCTTATTGATGACTGGGACACGTGGTCGCAGACGGCAACGCCTCCTGGTATTACCGTCGTCTTCATCTCGTTCGCCTGCGTCGTAACTCAAATCGGGTTGATGAGTCCACTTCCGTTTCTGCGTGGTGCGACCTTACAGCAGCACCGTCGTCATCGTGTCGATGCCCGTTTGAGTCGACCTGGTCCTTCTCACCATCGTCGCTTCCGACGGAGTCAGTGTGCGGTGGGCGAGACCAGCTGTCATCACCGATCTCCTCCTTGTCAACGGTTTGGACAGGGTAAACGTCGTCAGACTGCGCCGTCCTTCTCGATCCAATACACTTCCCCGGAAATATTGTCCAAAGTCTGGAGCCAGTTTTGAATTATATCCTTCTGATATGTTGGATAGGCGGTGATTTGGCACATATACTCAATTGCCCGGGAAGTAACGCGGCTTCTGAGAGGCAGCTGTGTATCTTGCTTGATACGATTCTTGCCGCAAAAGGGCCTCCCTTTCACGCCCCCTTCCCTCGTCGGCTTCTCCGGTATCTTCTTGCTCGGATTGCACACTCCATTCTCCAGGACGAAGGATTTTCTATCCCATAAGAAGGTAACTGGGCGTAACGCCCGTCGCCGCATTTCGCCTACGCCGGAGTCCGAAAAGAAGATCGCGTAGGTGCTTATCCCAGGTCTACTAGTTACCCTGGTGTAAGCGTAGCCTGAGATCCTTCTTTAACTCCTGGTTCCTTTACTCGGTTGGATTTGCCCGTGGGTGGTAAACGGGCGTGGTACATGACTCACAGCCCCATTCGTGACTGGTCTCGGCCCAGGAATGTCCGGTGAATTGCGGGCCGTTGTTGCTTCACCCAGCGGGTGAATAAGTCGGTCACCACCAATATGTAATTATTATCTTGGCTGGTGCCGGGACGGGGTCCCATGAAATCAATGGCAACCGTATCCCAGGCTCGTTTCGCTGGTCGTGGGCTTTGATGGTCCGGTTACTTTCTACGTACTGGTTTTCAACATATGCAAAGGTTGCAACCGGACACGTATCGGCGTATCTGCCTGTTCATTCCCGGCCAGAAGAACAGTTCTCGAACTGAGCGCATGGTTTCATCTGTCTCTGGGTGGCCGGCGGGAACTGCATCGTGGTACTCCCATATCACTATGTCACGCAGACTGATTGGCATTTGTAGTCTCCAATGTTGGCGGCGACACGGTGCCATAAACCCCTATCTCTCAATCGGTTCCTATCTAGGAACGCGAAGTCTCCAGATATGGGATTTTGGACTCCTGCAGATTGCACCAGCGGATGGAGTCTCGATAAATATCTGTGTCTTCTTGCTGGGTCTTGATGACGGCGTCGCAAAGCGGCGGCTGTTCTATGGCACTGAGAACGGGAGCTGTCGGGTCGTTGTCGGGAGGCCTCGTCGAAGTGGTGGGTGGCAACATTTGCTCTAAGTCCGGCTGGCCTGACGACTATTCGTCCGAAATTGGGCGCCTTGAGAGGTCGTCGGGCAGCTCGTTGTTTTTGCTAGGTACGTGCTCGATGGTTATCGAGAAGCGACTGAGGAATAAGTTCCACCATGTGATCTTATCTCGAATATCCTTCTGCCATTCTAACCACGTTAGAGTTTTACTATCGGTCCGTAAAGTGAATAGCCGATCCTCTAAGAACGGCTAATAGCGTTTTA
The DNA here is from genome assembly GCA_010014905.2 of Druon quercuslanigerum. Taxonomy (NCBI): domain Eukaryota; kingdom Metazoa; phylum Arthropoda; class Insecta; order Hymenoptera; family Cynipidae; genus Druon; species Druon quercuslanigerum. The sequence continues at coordinate 22,171 of JAAAKG020139344.1, forward strand.
TTGTCCAGATAATCAAGAGACACTTCTGTTCGTTACAATGGTAACGGGTCTCGGTGGGCCATAACTTTGTACTCGCGAATGAGATGATGCGCCTTTTCTCATCGGGCTCATCTTGCATTAATACCGTCCCCATCCTACGGGCACTAGCATCTGTTTGCAAGACGAATCGCATATCTGGGTCGGGCCGGCTAAGAATTATCAGTTTCTGGAAGGCGGCAGGAATAACCGAAGAATTTGGTATATATGCTTTTACCCAATTACAGATTCCCAAAAAGGAGCGCGCTTCCTTCCGGGTGCGTGGTGGGGTGGCGTCACGTATGGCCTTGATGTGCCCGTTTTGCGTCGACTTCCCTCAGTGCTAATTACATGACCGAGGTAGGGTAGCGTAGTCTTTCCAAAACTATATTTGGCTGGGGCGAGGGTAAGGCCGTACATAGAGACACGCTTGAAAACGAGCGCCAGGTGTAAAATGTGCTCGTTCCAATTTTAGGAGAAAACCACGATGTCGTCCAAGTACGCGATGGCACGGTTGCTCCATTTTTCAGCCAAGACTTTTGCGCATCAAATTTTGGAAAGTGCCACTCGCTTTCTTGAGGCCAAGGGGCATCACGCAAAAGTGGAATGGTCCCCCAGCGGGATTGTAGACGGCGGTATTCTCGCATGATCCGGGCGACATAGGCACTTGCCAATATCCAATCTTCAACTCGAAGGTGGAGAATATTTTTGCCGTTCCCAGATCCTTCAAAGTCTCATGGATCCTGGGTAGAAACTGGAACGCGACGGTAACCGACGCAGAACCGGTAATCACCGTCTCTTTTTCCGGCGAAACTAGGCGCACGGGACACGGGCCGAAAGGCCTGATCCTTTGCGTAATGTTGAAAAGAACAATTAACGCAGAATTTAACGCCGATTACAAAATGCGAAACTAGGCGCACGGGACTGGGCTGGAAGGTCTGACCCTTTGCGCAAAGTTTAAAGAGTTTAAAGCAAACAAAATCAAGAAGATTGAATCGCGGCAATCAAATATCGGTGGAAATAAGAGAAAAAGAACGGAATCGATTTTTGTACGTACTTGCCCGTCGCATACCGAAACACGAGTCCCGCGGTACTCATGAATTCCGAAACAGGGAAGAAAGGTAGACACTCTCACTTAAACAGAACAACACTTAAAATTTGGAAAATCACTAACTCTTTATTCTGTTGCTGTGGAACGCAGGGCGGACGCTGCTACTCAAGACGAATACACGAAAGCGACTGACTCTAGTCTCGCTCGCTAGAGACTCGTCGACTTGGCACGGAGGCTCGCGGCTGCAGTGGGATCGGCGACTAGCCCTCTTATTGGTCGAACGGTCAAAATGGAGTCGCAACCTGAAAGGTGGGAGCTGCCAGCCGGGACCACTAGCTCGTGCGTCCGCGTCAGTTTTGGCTAAATATATTATTTTTAATGTAAACTTCAATTGGAAATTAAAACTAGAAGGAATAGTGCAAAATTAAGTAAACAAAAATAGGTTGTTAAGCAGTAGCTCAACTTCACTTTTCCGAAGGAACCGTGAAGCTAGATCGAATAGAATGAATTTTCGGGTTATTTGTTTACGATCGATTAATATTAATATAAAAACATTACATAAAATTATTCAGAAATGTTAAAGCCGAACAAATTCTCTGTTCCTTACGTAAATTTAATGAAAATTGTGTATTGAATCCTGCAAATAATAAATGCTGAACTATTTATTTTACTAAAAGAAATGCATGATTGGAGTTGACAAATCTTATGTATGTTAAAATATATTTCGGTGTACGTGTATAATTATATATTATAATTATATTTTCAGGGGGTGGGGTGTATTTGGAGTTGTCCCCGATCTCTTGGTATTGATCTGTCCCGATTTAATTTCGTCCCTCTGAGTTTCTCAAAACTGATCGGCCTTTTGTAATTTAAAACATTTTCAAACGTAGAAATTATTCCCAGAATGCTTCGTATTTTAGTTAATTGTGCTTCGTCCACTGGCCAGTGAGTCCTAGAGAAAAGAAAGTGTAGAAAGAAGAGAGTGAGAAAAGAACGGACACTGTCGTACGTGCCTAAGGCACTGTGAAAGTTGTTGACAGGCAGCGTAACACGGTGGCAGCGTGTGATTCTAAGCTGTTTACATACGGTCGTGGAATTTTACCGACCCTCAAAGACCACTTTGAGAACCAATTTCGTGAATACTGTTAAATCAAAACAATTTGTCACGCCGGACCTTCACTCAAATGGCCTCTTGAAAACTTCAGAAGAATGTCCCGTAGACTATTGTTTGATTTTCCGGGGTTCTCAATATAGCCTTTTGGCTTAACTCAACAGTCGGTAAGTGTACAAATAAGTAATTAAAAAAAAAAAATTTTCACAATTTTAATTTTTATTACCAGAGACCACTTCCTTTGTGCTTTTTATTTAGCGTGCCAATTTTTTAACACGATATTTCATTCCGTGTGGACATGAGTTGGGAGAGATATCTACTGATGTAGCTTACAGTTTTATTTTCCTAAAAATTGTTTTTTTTTTTCAAAATTTCTACCGGAACAAAGCAGACACATGCACTTTATTGCCTCTCCTTTCATTTTTTAAACTTTCAGAGCTATACCTTATTTCATTTAGATGTAAGATGGGAAAGACAAATTGAGGACTAGCTTCGCTCACGTGACCCTCTCCTCACATGGCCTTAAATCATTTGAAAAAAAGTTATTCATACTTTTAATCTGTGGCTTATTCATTATAGAGGTTCGTAACACAGTTTTCTCTATTCTAACAAAACTGATTTTTCTTGTTACAATATGCGTGAATGCTGTGCAAACTAAATCAATCGCCAACTACGGGACCCAATGTATTCGGGAGCAAATTATCATGTTCAATTTGGAAATGTTAATTTTTTTAGTTTTAAGGTAAAAAATAATATTTTCGGGTTGAAAATTGGTTACTGGGGTTGTAGCAAGGATAACTTGTGGATGCTTGGAGGAATGATGAAGATATTATCCATGAGAAGAAGATTGGATTATAAAATAATTGTAAGGATAATAACAAAAAATCTATAGCACCAGTCAAAGAAAAAAAATTGAAGTGTAGGATAAAAACTAGAAAATTATTTTGAAGGAAATTAAAAATTATTCTGCAAACACTTAAAGAAGAGTAGGAAAAGAAGTAGTAGTAATACAGGATTAATTTAACTTTAGAATAATTGAGTAATATAATTTCATTCTGAATTTGAAATCTAAAAAAGTTTCATTATGTAAATCTTATATAGTCAGTGGAGGCTTCGATAGTTACAGCATCAGCAGAGATAACATCGGAAAAAAATTTGCGTGTTCCAAACTGTGTTTGTATTATGATAACAAGACATTCGTGCACAGATTCAGGTTAAAGATGTTGTATTTTTAACTTTTTGAATTAAAAATTTAATCACGCATCTTAACATAGGAGGAGTAACTAAAATAAAAGTGGGCTATTTTAGATAGTTTTTTTTATTGAATCCTTTTTATTTCCTCTTATTCCCTCTCGAGTGAAGATATCACATGAAATAATTGAAGGATACAGTTTGAAAATTACTTCGAGTGTCTCATTTGTTTTGGGATTTGCGTCGTTTCATTGGTCTTGGTAGTTTGTCAAATTGTCGTCCGTCTGGGAATAAGGTAATTTCGGCCGGAAGCATTAATTCCGCAAAATCTTTCCCAGGTGGAATTGTAACTCGTTCGAGAGTTCTTCCATTATATATAGCATATAGTCCCCAGTACACCATTGAGTTTATTTCTATTAATCCCAGGATGCAAAAGTCGGGAACTGATACTAATAAACGCGTTTTTCTGCGTGGATTCACTCGTTCGTATCCTGTTTTATCTTTAGTCAGTCGAAAAAGTCCGGGTTGCAAAGTTCCTTCAAAGTATCTTAACCCTATAGGCGAAAACATATTATCGAGTTCTGTAAGAGGTGTTACAAAGATAGAATAATCCGCGAAATGAAAATGATGTCCACCATGCACATGGACAGCAAGAGGTGCGAAACCAACAAAACATTTGGCAAGAGCAGCAATATCGTAAGGAGGACCATGTGCGGTTGAACTTTCGAATACTGCTACGTTAGCATGTGAGTTATGAGGTCTGCTAGAAGATTCTCCAAAAGAAGTAGCACCTAAGTGGTGATTGAGATCTTGGTTAGCAATATGATTTTGGATTGAATGTGGATTTACAGCAAAATTAGAATGTGATTGATGATTGGGAGGTTGGTTAACAATAGAAGTTTGACTAGGATGGGAATCTAGAGGGAAAATGGTATTTTGATTATGGTGGGTATCTTGGTTATTTGGATTTCGGTAAAGAATGTCATTTTGGTTAGAATGGGGATTTCCAGCAAAATTAGAATGTGATGGATGATTAGGAGGTAGGTTAACAATAGAATTTAGACTATGATGGGAATCTAGAGGATAAATGGAATTTTGATTATGGTGGGTATCCAGGTTATTGGGATTTATGTGTAGGCTATGATTGAGAACTTCATTATAATTGACAATTTTTTCATAATATTTCTGATAGTCGTCCATCTGTGAACTGAATTCTGCAAAAAAAAAAAAATAAAAGCGGTTGAGTTTTAATTTTGTGATAAACTTATAATATTGATTGGTCAATTTACAATGAACCCAGGAGATAGCCCCCCCCTCCCACTAGAGTTATTTCTCCCGAAGTAGGCTTGAGTGTTTACCTCCGGGGTAGACCATTGTCCGAGAAGTTAGGTTCAAGGTCATCCCCAAAACCGGCACTTACTCCAAAGTTCACTGTATTAAAAAATATATAGTTACCAGCAGAATTCAAAATGATGATTAAGGTGGCGACCAGAGAATAAAGAATCCTCATTTCGTCAAAATGCAGAATCAACTGAATACTAGAGGACTTTATTTATAATATAATTGATAAATGTGCTCAAGCTTATATTAATAATACTCTGGTGGATGTTTATCTGCATAGGTTCAGATTTCACTTTATTATTGTTTTGTTTATAAAAGAACTAGAGCAATTTGGCTGTGCTCACAAAGCCCCTCTCTCGGCCCCTTGGACCCCTTATCGACGAATGATGTCACCGAAATTTCTAGAAAGGCGATATTTCAAGGTCTGTCACATTAAGATTTCACTGTTATGTGTTCACCTACTTCACTTGTTTACCTGAGGAACACAAATTTCTTATGTTTAAAGTAAATGGAGGGTAATGTGATTAATGTTTTAAATTTTCAATAAAAAAATGAAGCCAAGTACGAATAGTATAAAATTGATAAATAAAACTGGTTCTTAATCAACTCTATTAGCTCTATGCATTATAGTATACAATAAGAAAATCCAACTATTCTAGTTTTGGCAGAAAATAATTCTTTTTGGTGGAAAGTTAAACTTTTTTAGTTGAAAAATCAACGCTTCAGTTAAAAATTCATCTTTTTTGTTTAAAATTCAAGTATCTGGTTGAAAATTTATGTATTTTGTTGATAATTTATTTTTTCCTTGTAAAAAAAATTCTTAGTTGAAAATTCATGCCTTTGCTTAAATGTTTCACTTTTTTAAGTACATTTTTTTTGTTAAAAATTAATCTCTTTGGTTGACAATTTAGCTATTTTGTTAAAATTTTCTCTTATTTGGTTTTAAAAATTATTTTTTTTATCTAATCTATTTGACTGGGAATGTGTCCTGATTCGTTTGAATTAAAAAATGTTTTATTTCAAGGTAAATTTTTTTTTTGAAATGTCTACTACTTGATTTGAAGTATAAGTATTTTCGAGTTGAAAATTGAACTGTTTTGTAGAAAATTAACTTTTTTTTAAAAAAGTATATTTTCGCATCAATAATTTTACTATTTCGTAAATGATTCGTCTTTCAGATTTCAAAATCCAAGAATTTGTTTTAAAAAAATGAAATAAAAATTATATATCTTTTCTCATCATATTTTTTTTGTAAAGTAATTTGTTTAAAAAGTTTATGTACTTCCTCGCAAGTGAGTCAAGGTAAAATTATTCGAAGAAAATTTAAAAATATTCTAAAACATGTCAACAAATTTTTAAACATTTAGAAACTAATGTTTCAAAAAAGTTGTTGAAACACTTTAGGAAAATTTCAAATAATTTTTTAAATTTATAAAAGTTTGGCATCAAATTTGTTTAGTAATTTAGAATTTGATAATATTTTAAAAAGTGGAAATGATGTTTAATTAGTGATAGCTTAAAATTTTAAATAATTGCACTATTTAGCATTTAAAGCTGAAAATTAATAAATTTTGCAACTTTAATCGGACCATTTGCAATTTTAGAGATTACTTGAATTGTAAAATTTTGAATTTTAATTTCTAAAAAATTGCCCAATAACCAATTTAAAATTTTAATCTTGATGATTCTTGCTCTCACGGATCTTTCAGAACCTTTAAATTTTTTTTCAAGCACATTATTTTTCGTGTGGATTTAAACAAATTTGGGGACCTAATGCAAGGTAAAAATGTATGATAAGAGATTCATGTCACAGTATGTTATTTTCTAACAAAACTGATATTTATTGATAAAATTTGTTTCTGTCGAGGTTTATTTTTTTAACGCTGGAAAATAAGATTCTTTGCATGTGTGCATGCTGATTAAACTAAACCAAGCACGAGCTATAAGGATTCAAATTAGCATGGCGCAAATGTTGATTTTTTATCTTCTTCAATATAAAAAGAGTTTGGAAGATATTTTGGGGATGCAAATTCGACACTTCAATTAAAATTCAAAACTTTTATGGAACTGTGGTTGTAGCAAGAATAACTTGGGGATGCTTGGTGGATTGATAAAAACATTAGCAATGAGAAGAAGATTTGACCAAAAAATTATTGTAAGGCTAGGAGCAGAAAAACAAAAGGACTAGTCAAATAAAACCAAAACAACATGAAAGTGGAAAATAAAGAAGACGCAAAATGATTTTCAAGGAAATGAGACATTTTTTTGGAAATGGGTTAAGAAGATTAGGAAAGGACGTAGGGCAACAGACTTAGTCGAAGTGAGAATAGTTTGAGTACATCAATTTCATCCTTGATTTAAAGTCCAAACAAATTTAAGTCTAAACATATTACCGCCAGTGGAGTTTTTGTTAAATAAAGCACCGGAAAAGATAACGTTGGGGAAAAAGTACATGTCCAAGTTTAACAATTCATTCTTAAATTTAATATTGTTGACTCTAGGCTTAGTCACTAAATTTAAAATGATGAGAATATCATCTCGCGCATCTTAACATAAAAGGCGTAAATAAATTCAAAGTGGGCTATTGTGGATAGTTTTTATTGCATTCTTTTTTCAGATTAATATATAATAATGCATAAATATGAAGTGGATTTAAATATTCTTGTCGGCTGGTGGAAGTTATTGCCGTCTTCTTGGTGGTTTTATTGGTTTTTCAAATATTCGTTTGTCTGGGAATAATTTAATTTCATCCGGGATCATTAATTCAGCATGTGTTCTTGCTCGCGGAATTGTAACTCGATCGAGACGTTGAAAATTTACAGCGTATAGTGCCGAATACTCCATTGTCTTCAAATGGATTAATCCAAGGATGCAAAAATCGGGAATTGATAATAAGAAACGCCTTGTTCCAAATGGTACCAATGCTTCGTATCTTCTCTTCTCTGCGTTGAATTTATAATAGCCGGGGTCCAGTGGTCCTTCAAAATGTCTTAACCCTATGGGCGAGGTATCATTATCGTGATCTGTTAGAGGTGTTACGATGTTAGGATAATTAAAAACATGAAAATGATGTGGATTATGGGCCATGATATCAGGAACCTTGTAACCAGCAAAAATTGCGGCAAGAGCAACAATATCGTAATCAACATCATGTTCGGTTGAACTTTCGGATACTGGTACACTAGTGTGTGAGTTATGAGTTTGCACACCAGAAGATTGCCCAGCAAAAGTAGCATGTGAGTGATGATTGTGATATTGGTTAACATTCTGATTTTGGTGATGATTGGGATCTTGATTAGCAACCTGATTTTGATGGTAGTGTGTATCCTGCTGATGTGGATTCAGGATAGAATGGTGATATAGGGTATTATGGAGTTCTTCGTTATAATTGAATACTTGTTCATAATATTTCTGATATTCGTCCGTCTGCAAACTGAACTCTGCAACAGCAACAAAATAAAAACGATTGAATTTTAATTTTTTGATAAACCTATAATATTGTTTGGTCAATGCACAGACAACCCGGGAAATAGAACACCAAGAGTTATTTGTTCCGAGAATGTTTCGGAGTGGACCATTGTCCGGAAAGTTTGGTCAAGCTCAGCCCCAAAACCAGCACTCACTTTAGGGTTCACTGTATGATAAAATATATTTACCAGCAGAATTGAAAATGATGATCAAGGTCGTGACCAGAGAATATAGAATCCTCATTTGGTCAAGATATAGAAGGAACATAACAGAAGAGGAATTTATAAACAGTTTAGCTGATGAGTATGCTCTAGCTTACAGTTTTCAAAACACTGGCGGATGTTTATCTGCATTGTTTCACATTTCAATTTGTATTTTTGAAACGTCATTGTCATTATAGTCTACCGCCTCTAACCTTGTTATTCTGTCGGTCTCTGGACTGGTCTAACACGAAAATTTTCTAGCCCGGATACTCGTCTGTGCTGCTGTTGATATTTTCAAATCACGGGGAAAATACATCTAAGCTGATGTAGTTCAAGTACAGCTCCAAAATAGATTTGAGCATTGGAAAAAATTATTTGAAAAACATCTAGGAACTGTATCTTATATTTGAGGTGTAATTTAATTCATCTCTTTATGCTCCGTCTTTTGTTAGAAAATTTAATGAGTTCCTCAAATCTGGAACGACTTTTATGTAAGAATGATCCACAAAAGATAACTCTTTTTTAACAAACCATTGTTAAAAAAATAAAAATTACACGAGTTTTACCAAAAATATATATTTTTCTAACTGAGCTTCAAAAATATTTGGTAAATTTGACCTACAATTTTTTTTTTTGATTGACAAGTAGAAAGTATTAAAAGCGGAAAGTAGAAGTGTTCTCCGCATAGTCATTTTGTGGTTCTTAAAATTATATTTTTTGTAGATAGCTCTTAAAATGTTTGCAAATACTTCGAGACTTCTAAATGACAAAAAAAAACAGCGGAAAAAAGTTAAGGAGTTTTTGAAACAAATATAATGTAATTTGTTCCAATTTTTTTTCTTTCTATAATTATTTTTTTTTACCTAAAAATTATTACTACTAGTCTAGTCGAATTTAAAAAAAGACGAGAATACAGTATTCAAAAGGCCGATTTCATGAAGAATTGAAATTTTTGGTTTTAAGGGTAGTTTTCAGGTCAAATTTTTTCAAATTTTAAAAAATTATTTTAAAAACTCGAAAAAGTTATTTTTCCCCATGCACTTTACATGGGAAACCGGCACCTATTAAAATAAAAAAAGGTAATTTCTTTTTTCGTATTTTGAATAAAATGGCCACGTCAAAATCCCATTTACTTAACATGGGGAAATGTTGAATTTTCGAAAAATTGAATTCATGTTCGAGGGTTTTCAGTATTTTAGTTTTTTAGTTTTCTTTTTAGTTTTGTTAGTTTTTTTAGTGATTTCCGTCTTAAAAAATTTTTAAATGTTTAAACAAATATGAATTATTTCAGCAATGATAACCTATAATAATAATAATAATAACAATTTTTAACAACAAACAAAAACTAATTTTCAATCAATTGAAATACTTGAATCTTCAACATATAAATATGAATTCTTAAAAAAATATTTCAATTCTTAACTGAGAAGTTTAAATTTTCCAACAAATGAAGAACATTTCTTAGTTAAAAAAATGAATTTTTAACTAAAATGATTGATTGTTATATATAGTCGAAGTATTAACCAAATAGTTTAATTTTCTGCCAAACTCTTCAACAGAAGGAGATATAATTTCCATGAAAAATAAATTTTTAAAAAACACTTTTATTTATCAGTTTACAGCTATTTGTACTTTTCTGTACTTTTTGATTTCTTTCCACCTAAAACACTCCACAAAAACAATTTTTATACAATTCTTAATTTGAACAAATTCAGGTGAATTCTAGCGATTTTATTTTCAGTTTTTAAAATATTTTTTTTTCTAGCTAGTTTTAAAAACTCCTTAACTTTTTTCCGCTGTTTTTTGTCATTTAGAAGTTTCAAAGTATTTGCAAAAATTTTTAGAGCTAACTACAAAAATATAATTTTAAGAACCACAAAATGACTATGTGGAGAACACGTCTACTCTCCGCTTTTAATACTTTCTACTTGTCAATTTAAAAAAATGTGTAGGTCAAATTTACCAAATAGTTTAGAAGCTCAGTTAGAACTATATATATTTTTGGTAAATCTCGTGTAATTTTTATTTTTTTAACAACGGTTTGTTAAAAAAGAGTTATCTTTTTTGGATTAGTCTTATATAAAAATCCTTCCAGATTTGAGGAATTCATTAAATTTTCTAACAAAAGACAGAGCATGAAGAGATGAATTAAATTACGCCTCAAATATAAAATACAGTTCCTACATGTATTTAAAATAATATTTTCCAATGCTCAAATCTAATTTGGGGCTGTACTTGAACTATATCAGCTCAGATGTATTTTCCCTGTGATTTGGAAATATCAACAGTAGCACAGCCGCAGATAAACATCCGCAATGCAGATAAACATCCGCCAGTGTATTGAATACTGTAAGCTTGAGCATACTCATCAGCTAAACGGTTGATAAAGTCCTCTAGTGTTATGCTCCTTCTATATCTTGACCAAATGAGGATTCTATATTCTCTGGTCACCACCTTAATCATCATTTTTAATGCTGCTGGTAAATATATTTTATCATACAGTGAACCCTAAAGTGAGTGCCGGTTTTGAGGGCTGAGCTTAGACCTAACTTTCCGGACAATAGTCCACTCTGAAACATTCTCGGAACAAATAACTCTTGGTGTTCTATCTCGTAGGTTCACTGCACATTGACCAAACAATATTATAGGTTTATCAAAAAATTAAAATTCAATCGTTTTTATTTTGTTGCTGTTGCAGAGTTCAGTTTGCAGACGGACGAATATCAGAAATATTATGAACAAGTATTCAATTATAACGAAGAACTCCATAATACCCTATATCACCATTCTATCCTGAATCCCCTTCACCAGGATACATACTACCATCAAAATCAGGTTGCTAATCAAGATACCAATCATAACCAAAATCAGATTGTTAACCAATATCACAGTCATCACTTACATGCTACTTTGGCTGGAAATCCCCATTCTAACCAAAATGACATTCTTTACCGAAATCCAAATAACCAAGATGCCCACCATAATCAAAATACCATTTTCCCTCTAGATTCCCATCATAGTCAAACTTCTATTGTTAACCTACCTCTCAATCATCAATCACATTCTAATTTGGCTGTAAATCCACATTCAATCAAAAATCATATTGCTACACAAGATCCCAATCACCACTTAGGTCCTACTTCTTTTGGAGAATCTTCTGGCAGACCTCATAACTCACATACTAACGTACCAGTATCCGACAGTTCAACCGCACATGATATTCATTACGATATTGTTGCTCTTGCCGCAGTTTTTGATGGGTACGATCTTCCTGATATCAAGGTCCATAATCCACATCATTTTCATGTTTTTGGTTATCCTACCACCGTAACACCTCTAACAGATCTCGATAATGATAAATCGCCCATAGGGTTAAGACATTTTGAAGGAACATTGGGCCCCGGCTATTATAAACTCAACACAGAGAAGAGAAGATACGAAGCATTGGTACCATTTGCACCAAGGCGTTTCTTATTATCCATTCCCGATTTTTGCATCCTTGGATTAATCCATTTGAAGAGAATGGAGTATTCGGCACTATACGCTATAAATTTTCAACGTCTCGAACGAGTTACAATTTCGCGTAATAGAACATATGCTGAATTAATGATCCCGGATGAAATTAAATTATTCCCAGAAAAACGAATATTTGAAAAACCAATAAAACCACAAAGAAGACGGCAATAAGTTCCATCATCAGACAAGAATATTTGAATCCATTTCATATTTATGTATAATTATATATTAATCTGACAAATTTTAGCCTTAGATTCTTATATGTAGCGTCTTCATATGAGAGGCTGTAAGCGGAAATAAAAAGAATTAAATAAAAACCATTTGTTTAAAAAATTAAAAATTAATTAAGGTACTCGTTGGGGTGTGTTAGGGTTGTCATACCCATGTGTCTGATAAATGAAATTCTTCATTGGATAATTCTCTACATGCCCATATTTCCCGTTACATTTTTTCAAAATCTAAAAAATTATTCCAAACCACAAGCAGGCTAACCCTCGTGACCCTGGGAACAGCGAGTTGCTGTTACGAAGCGGGTTGCTTAGTGGTGGGTGTTTGGATGGGTTACGTTGGTTAAGGGGTAGGTGATTAGGTGGGCTATATTATGGTGTGGAATTCAATTATGTTAAGAAGAACGAGCGATTAAACTCTCTGATCCCAGAGATAAG
>JAAAKG020139345.1:0-12385 GCA_010014905.2 Druon quercuslanigerum
GCAATTTTCTCGGACCAAAAATGATTAATTTTTGTTCTATAAGAATAATGCAATGATTTTTAAGTTTACTCATTTTTTGTTAAAATATCAATTATTACGTTTTTTCAATAGGTAATTTAATATTTCACAAAGTTAAATTACCAATTATTTTTGCTTAATCTAATTAATTATTTATTCACTAGAAATAAAAAATATAAAAATAGTTAAAAAGTCACTTTTAAATTAAAAATCCACTTTTCCAGCTTTCAGACCTTAATGATCTTTCTCAAAGCTTTTTTTTAGAAGTTTTTTCAGTTTTTTCGGACAAAAAATAATAATTTTTTACTCTATAAGAATAATGGAATGATTTTTAGGGGTAGTTTGCAAAACATCATTCTAAGGATTAATAGAATATCTAAAAATCCCGAAAAAGTTCTAAAATTTTGAAAAAATGACTGGATCCTAAAACTTTTTTTTTTATAACTAATGATTTAGGTAAGACCAAACAATTATAATTAAATTATTAAATTTAAAGTTGATCCTTTTCTTTCTGCAGTCCAAAAAGTAACTTTTAAATGAAGAATCCCCTTTTTCAGCTTACAGATCTTTCTGGTCTTTCTCAAAACTTTTTTTACAAGTTTTTTCAATTTTCTCGGACCAAAAATTATTAATTTTTATTTTATAAGAATAATGGAATGATTTTTAAGTGTACTTATTTTTGGTTTAAATATTATTTATTACGTTTTTTCAATAGGTAATGTAATATTTCACTAAGTGACTTTAACAATTATTCTTGCCTAATCTAATTAGTTACTTATTCACTAGAAAGGAAAAATATAAAAATAGTTAAGAAGTCACTTTTAAATGAAAAATTCCCTTTTCCAGCTTTCAGACATTTCTGATTTTCTCAAAGACTTTGAGAAGTTTTTTCAATTTTTTTAGACAAAATAGAATTATTTATTATTCTATAAGAATAATGGAATGATTTTCAGGGGTAGTTTTCAAAATATCATTCTAAAGATATATAGAATATCTAAAAGTCTTGAAAAAGTTCTAAAATTTTGAAAAATTGACTGGATCCTAAAACTTTTTTTTTTGATAACTAATGATCTAGGTAAGACCAAACAATTATAATTAAATTATTGCATTTGAAGTTTATCATTTTCTTTCAGCAGTCCAAAAAGTAACTTTTAAATGAAAAATCCCCTTTTCCAGCTTTCAGACCTTTCTCATTTTTTCAAAGATTTTTAGAAGTTTATTCAATTTTTTTAGACAAAAAATAATTATTTTTTATTCTATAATAATAATACAATGATTTTTAAGTTTACTCAGTTTTTGTTTAAATATCAATTATTACTTTTTTCAATAGGTAATGTAATATTTCACTAAGTGAATTTAACAATTATTTTTGCTAAAACTAATTAAAAATTTATTCGATAGAAATGAAAAATATAAAAATAGTTAAAAAGTCGCTTTTAAATGAAAAATCCCCTTTTCCAGCTTTCAGAGCTTTCTGCTTTTCTCAAATATTTTTAAAAGTTTTTTGTTCTATAAGAATAATGGAATGATTTTTACGGAATTTTTAGGCTTTTTTTAAAATATTATTATAATATTAACGATTCTGAATAAACTTTTGAAAAAAATCTTTTTTTTCGTGAATTACAAGTTAAGCTTCATAGGGCTTAAGCCACTTCAAAATATTTTTTTTCAAAAGAAAATTTGAAAAACAGGACGCTATGCATGAAAATTGAAGAAAAAAATTTTTACTGAATTAAAAAAATTTGTTAAATAAAAAATTAAAGCTTATGACGATGCGCGTGCTTAAATTCGAGTTCCATTTCCTTTTTTTTCTAAACTGGTGTTTATTTGCGACGCAAAAAAATTATCACATATAGGTAGATCGTAAAATTATTTTCATAATCAGGTAATCTAGATAACGTTTTCGTAAGCTCTACGACAATTCTGACTATATAAGGTGGTGCAGATAACTCTTCATATTATTCTGCGAAAATTTATTTGCTTGGTAAATTTTGTCATCTTACGAGTTCTTCTTCATCGAATCGTCTTCCTCTAAAAAATATTGTCTTATAATTTAATCTTTAAGATGATGTCAAAATTGGCAGTCGCTTTCTTTCTGAGTAAGTAGTTAAATATTTCAATTAACTATTTTATGTTATTATTTTATTTTTTCCTCTAATAACCTAAATAATATTAATATTTTAATAATAATATTTTTTGAATATTGTTTTTTACTTATAAATTATAAAAAAAATTGCTCTCAAGCTCCGCTGGGAATCGAACCCAAGTCTTTCAGATTCTCGATATGTTAATTATTTTTTCCTACTGGTCTAGAATAAATATTTTCTTAATACTGGTTTTTATTTTGGTTGAAAATCAAATTCTTAAGTAAACTTGTACTCTTCTGTTAAAATTTTATATTTTTAGGTTGAAATTTTCTCTTTTAACCTTGACAATTCAAAAATTTGATTTACACTTTTTTTCTTACTTTACACAAAACTTTTTTGGCTAAACATTACTTATTTTGGTTTCAAAAGTTACATTTCATATTTGCAGATAAATGTAACTTTTTTTTAAATTATTTTTTTCGCCCAAAAAATAACCTTTTTATCTAAAAATTTCACTTTGCATTTCATTGTTCTAAATTTATCTTTTTACTTTGGAAATTCCACTATTCTGTACTTTGTTAAAAATTAATTTTTTTTTGAAGATTCACAATTTTATTTGAAAAGTCATCTCTATGACAATAGATTAATAATTTTACAGGAAAATTTAAAGCTTTTTTAAATTCAATTAATAGTTTTTAATTTAAATTTTTACAGTAAAATTAAGTTTACAATACTTATAAATATTGGCAAAAAATTTTTTTTTAAATAAATAATAGCTTAAAATTTTTCCAGGAATCTTAAGAAAATGTTGTTATTGTCTTTAAAAAATTTCAAAATCCTTAAATATCTTCAAATTCTTAAAAAATTTACATTTTATTTTATACTTTCTGAAATTTTGATAAACCTTACATTTTTTGACATTTTTTCGAAACTTCTGAATAGCTTTTAGAATAATTCGAGTTTCAATTTAAAATTTTAATAAATTCTGGAATCTGAGAATAATGCATTTAAAAGCTTCCAGATTTTTTTTAAATGTTGAAAATCTTTTGAAATCATTAAAAGAAATTTCATTTATTAAAACTTTTTTTTTTAAGAATGTGAAAAAATTTCTGTATTTTAGCTTTCAAATCTTGAAGTACCTATATTTTTTTATACATTTTTTAAAATAATTTTTTTTTTTAAATAATTCATGAAAAATTTAAATACATGAAACGGCCCTTTGCCAATTTTACAAAAATAAAAAATTTCATTTTCTCGTTTCAAACTCAATAATGATTATTAAAAACTATAATTTACCAGCCTTCAAATCAATAAAAAGACACTTCTATATTATTTTTATTTTACCTGTTTTAAAATTTATAATTGTTTTTTTGTTATTTGTCAAAAAATTTTACTCATCAATCATAAGTGCTAAGAATCGAAGAATTAAAATTGCAATGTGAAAAGTAAACATTTTTTATTGCAAATATTTTTAATTGACTGGGCTTAAATAGATTATTTTAGACTTTACTTCAAAATGTTTCAAAATAATTATGTGTTGAAACTTTTTTACGCTAAGGCTTTTGAGTTGAAAAAGTCCAATTTTAAACGCTGAACTTTGTGAATTATTTAATTTTTAATGGATTTGAAATTTTCCAAATAAATAAATTATCACATAATTTTCATCTCTGAAACTGCAGTTTAATCAAAAAAAATCATCTATTTGTATCTAGTGTTTTTATCCAAAGAAATTTTTAATTTACACGCCGTAAATTTTTAAATGAATGAACAGATTTCTCTTCTAAGAATTTGTAAATTTTGCGGTTAAAAAATAAATTCACTCTTATTTCCCTGTATCCAAAAATTTCTGACCGCCCTTTAGCGCTTTTTCCATTTTCTTGTTTTTACAATTACTTTTTCCCTAATTTAATTTAATTTCTAAGGTAACACATAAAAATTAGCAATTCTGAAACAAATTACCTCAAAAAGCTCCCTTTGTCTTATCTAGGAATCTTTTTAATTGTTTTATGATAAAACTTTACCTCAATTATGTGGAATTTAATTTAAAATAAATATTTTCTTTTTAATTTTTAGTTATTGCAACTCTATTTTCAACGGCCTTTGCACCAAGAAATTTTAATCCGGTGAGTTATTTAAGATAAGAAAACTTCCAGAAGATCGGTAATGTTTGTCAAGCAAACATACCTTGATCTCTACTCTGCGCATGCGCATGAATGTGGTCATGTCACGTGTTATCCCTACTCCTCTGCCTAAAATATGCTACCAAATGGAAAATACTTGCGGGAGCATGATACTTGAGTGAGGCTCCCGCCGCACCGCCTGGGGGTAGGGATAACACGTGACTGAACAACAGCAATGCGCATGTACTCGGAGTTGATCAAAAATTTCCATGCTTGGCAAACTCGTGCCCACTGAAAATTTCTAAGATAGGAAACTTGAAGGACTCTGCACACGTTACTATATAGGAAACTTGGAGGATCCTGCACATGTTGTTATAAAAGAACTTTGAAGGTTCCTGCACATGCTACTGTACAAGATTCTGTACAGGTATTCCTGATGGCACCTGTGCAGGAAATTGGCGAAGGAAACTGTAGATGATCCTGAAAAGGAACCTGTACGCTTTATGCGAAGGATATTGTTCAGAGACCTATACATGAACCTGCATATTAACTAATCCACAAGGTTCGCTAGTGACTCAGCTTTCTTGATAGTAACTTCGATCTTCAGGTGAATAAAACGAAAGCAACTTTATATCTGCAAACGAAATGAGTGTTCGCAAAGGTTTTTGTGAAGGAATCGAACCGTGTTTCTGTACAGGTACCTGTCACTCAATTTACTTGATAAAGACACCTGTACAGTACAATTTCAAGGTTCCTTTGCAGGATCATGTACACCTTCCATCGACAAATTCCTGCGCAGGATCGATGAGAATTAGCTGCGCAGGTTTGTGTGCGGTATCGTGTACAGGTACCTTTGCAGGACCATGCACAGTTTTCTTTACATAATAATTTCCAGGGATCTAGGCGGCAAACTGTACAGACCTCTTGGCAGAATGACGCGCAGTTTCCTTCGCCAAATACCTATGCAGGAACAGTGAAAATTACGTGTACAGGTTCGTGTGCAGAATAATGTACAGATTCCGTGAGAGTAATATTTACAGGATTTATTGTAGGATCATTTACAGATTTCTGCGCAGAAACCATGAAAATTAGCTGCGTAGGTTCACGTGCATAATCATGTACAGGTACCTTTTCAGGGTTCTAGGCGGCACCATGTACATGACCGTTTGCAGAATAACGCACAGTTTCCTTAGCCGAAAGCCTGTGTAAGAACCACCAAGATTACCTGTGCAGGATCCATGTGCAGAATAATGTACAGGTTCCTTGAAAGTATTATTTACAGGTTTTCTTGCAGGATCATGTACAGGTTCTTTTGCAGGATCATGTACAGTTTCCCTTGACGAAAACCTGTGCAGGAACCACTAAGATTACCTGTACAGGATCCGCGTGCAGAATCATATTAAGTATCCTCCGACATTGCTGGACTCTAAGACCCCCTTCCTCTTTAACACACTGTAAAAAAATACCCCGCCCCCCCCCCTACAATACTGTGCGTAAGTTTTAGATTCAAGAAATGTTTTGCAAGTTATTGCTTGTAGAATTAGGCATAGTGTCCAAAAACTTATTTTTCAAAATCATTAATATTCAAATAACAGAATTTTAATTTTGTAAAACTTTTAACATAGAATCTTTTATAAATGAAATAAAACAGTATTTCAGACACAAATGTAAAATTCTCATATTTAATCATTTATTCTAAAAAAAATAATTTAAAAAAAATGAATTAAATTTTTGACATAATAGTGGCTTTTTTAACCTAAAATATAAATTTCCGACAAAATAGTGACGTCGATTATTGTTCAATCAAAAAAGATGAACTTTATACGCAAACAAATAATTTTCAAACCAAAAAGACGATTTTTAAACAAATAAAAATTTTTCACACAAGAAAAAAAAGTTTCTCTATAGTAGACTATATATATTATCAACTGCCAAGCCAGAAGATGAATTTTCTCTACAAAAAGTAAATTTTCAAACCAAAAATATGATTTTATAGGAAAATATTAATTTTTTAAGAAACTGATACCTTTTTGCTCTACAAAAATGAAATATTAAACCAAAAATTTATTTTTTAATCAAAATAGGAAAATTTTCAGATAAAAAAGATCAATTTTAAAGAAATTATACAGTTACATTTTTAGTTAAAAAATTAATTTGAATCCGAAAACCTTGAACCAAATAAATAAGTCCTAATTAAAAAAAAAAATTTAATAATATAGTTTGAACTTTACCCAAGTAGTTCAATTTTAAATTAAAAAGATTTTTTTGTAACAAAATTTTTAAACTTTCAACGAAATAATTGAATACTCAAGAAAGTAAGAACAAATTATAACCAAAAAGTTAAATTTTCATGAAAAAGAAATAAAATTTCTACTAAAAAACAGATGAAATTTTTAATCAAAAAGATAGAGTTAAAAAAAAATAGTTTAGATTTCTGTTAAAAAAGGTTTTAGAAACTCATAAAATATTCATAAAAATATGAATTGTTATACAAAAATAAAATTTCTACGAAAAAATCGAATTTTCAATCCAAAAGAACGAATTTTTATCCAAAAAATGCCTTTTTAACGAAATCGTTGAATTTTCAGCAAAAGAATTGTATTTTTATCCTAAAAAGATAACATTTTTTCTAAATCAGATGAAATTTTAATTTTATGAGAAACTTTTCAATATCAAAATATAAATTTTTTAACAAAAAATAAGTTTATGCGAGAAAAAAATTATATTAAATTGAATTATCTAGAAAAAACTTGCATTTTTATCCAAGAAAGTTGGAATTTATACAAAAAAGGATGAATTTTAAATAAAAACAAATTTTTTAAAGTTGAAAGTTAAATACTTGAGCTTATAAAAAAAAGCTTCAATTTTGAGCCAAACATTTGCATTTTTTTCTGAGAAAGATACAATTTCTCTTAAACATATGAATTTTTTATTTAAAAGACAAAAGAGCTGTTCAAAAAAATAGTTAAATTTTCATTTATAAATCATTTCAATTCTCTTTTTAATACAAAAATATTAAATTTAAACAAGAAGTACATTTTTTACGAAATAGTTTAATTTTAAAAACTTTGTTGTTAAATTTTCAACCAAATACTTGCATTTTAATAAAAAAATTGAATTTCTCATAAAAAGAGGAATGTTTATTCAAGGATTTTTTTTTAAATGGTTGAATTTTTATCTAAAAAAGATTGCAGTTGACTAGTTGAGTTTTCAAGTTTTAAATATAAATTTTGTAACAAGGAATAGGCTTCTGCGAAAAAGAAATTTGAATTTTTAATTATACATAAGAATTTATTTAAACTAAAAGAATTAATTTTAAACAAAATGGTTGAATTATTATATAATTATATAATTATGCTAAAGTAGATAAATTTAAAAAAAAATTACATTTTTTTTAAAGTTAAAGATTTCAGTTCATTTTTTAAACACAAAATATAAATTTTTATTAAAATGTGTTTTCATAAAATATTCATGTTTTTAACAAAACAATAAAAAATTAAACCAAAGAGTGACTTTTTTTTTAAAAGTTCCATTTTCAAGCAAAAAGTTGCATTTTGGGCTAAGAATGATGCCATTTTTTTTAAACATTAAAATTTTTAATTTTAAACAAAAAAAAATTGTAACAAAAAATATTTGAATGTTCAACGAAAAAATATTTCAGTACTCTTTTTAACAACAAAATATTAAATTTTAACAAAAAGTACATTTTTTTACGAAAAAGTTTATTATTCAAAACTTTGTTCTTAAATTTTTAACCAAACACTTGAATTTTATTTTTAAAAAAATGAAATTTCTCCTAAAAAATATGGATGTTTATTTAAGGAAAAAAATTTCAAAAAATGGTTGAATTTTTATCTAAAAAAGATTGCAGTTGACTAGTTGAGTTTTAAAGTTTAAAATATAAATTTTGTAACAAGAAATAAGTTTCTGCGAAAAAGGAATTTGAATTGTCAATTATACATAAGAATTTGTTTAAACTAAAACAAATAATTTTAAACAAAATAGTCAAATTCTTTACCGAATTGTTGCATTTTTATCCAAGAAATATAAAATTTATACTAAAACAAATAAATATTAAATAAAAAACTATATTTTTTGAAAGTTAAAGATTTCAGTTCGTTTTTTATCTGCAAAATATAAATTTTGATTTAAATGTGTTTTTTTATGAAATAGTTGAGTTTTCAACAAAACAATAGAAAATTGAACCAAAGAGTGACTTTTTTAAAAAATAGTTCAATTTTCAAAAAAAAAGTTGCATTTTGGGCTAAGAGAGGTGAAATTTATTTTAAAAAATTTTAATTTTTAATTTTAAACGAAAAAGAATTGTTAATAAAAACAGTTAAATATTTAACCAGAAAAGATTTCAGTACTCTTTTTAACAGCATAATTTTAATTTTAAACAAAAGTACATTTTTTACGAAACAGATAAATTTTTAACAAAAACAAAAATAATAAAAAATAAAATATCTAAGATACAATTTCAATCCTAAAACAACATAAATAAAATTTTGAAATGATCAAACTAGAAAGAATTTGAAAAAAGTACTCCCACTAACTGAAATGATATTTATTTTAGGAAGCTACGATTTTTGGGTGCCCTGAATTAGACTGCCCTGTAAGTAAAGAAATAATACATGGTTTCCTAATTGGAAAAAGATTAATTTTTCCTTTAATTATAATCTGAAAAAAAATTTTTTTAGGAAACTGTAGGTGCTCCGCAACTTTGTTACACTGATAATAAAACTGATAAGAAAATGAGTGTCTCTCGATACAAATGCTTTTACAAACAATGTCACATAACAGGTAAGTTTCATATCAGAATATTTTGTTCTTTTTTTAGAAGAAATTTTTTTAATATCTTGAAATATTCCCGTTAAATATAGTATAAAATTAAAAAAAAAAATTTTTTTATTTTGCAACCTAGAGCGTTCTCGATATTATTTTTTACACCTTCACATATTCAGTGCAAATAATTTTAATTTGGATAACTTATTTACATTATCAATATTAGATACAGTCAAATGCCTTAATAGTGCCGCTCTCAATAGTGCCTATCTGAATAGTGCTGATCTCAGTAGTACCGCTCTCAATAGTGCCTTTAATTATAATCCGAGCCCAAGCTTTACCTCGACGCCTGCACTTTCTCCAACTCGCCCGAAATTCAAATCCTACTTTCTCATTAATGCCGTGCGAAGAAGTATTAAATGAAAAAATAATCTTTTTTTTTTTAAATTTGTTTTCAGTTTATAATTCATCTTTTTTATTAAAAATGCTTAAATTTTATGAAAAATTAATCTTTTTTGTCGTTAAATTAATCTTTCTGTTTTAAAAATCATTCTTTTTAGTTAAAACTCTTGATTGAAAATTCGTATTTTTGTTAGTAAATTAATCTTTATATTTAAATATTGTTCTTTGTATTTGTAAATTTAACTTTTGGATGAGAACTCTTGAATTTTATTGCAAATTCTTCATTTTTTGTAGTAAATTAATCTTTTTGTTTAAAAATTCTTCTTTTTATTTGAAAAATCCACTGTTAGGATAAGAATTCTTCAATTTTATTGAAAATTCGTATTTTTTGGTAGCAAATTAATCTTTTCGTTCATTATTTTTTTTTACTTGAAAATTCAACTTTTTTGGTTCAGAATTCATCAGTTTGGTTAACAATTCATCAAAATTCGTTCAAAAATTTATATTTTTAGTTGCAAATTTAACTTTTCCTTTTATTTTTATGTTAAAAATTTGTCTCCTCTGGTAATAAATTAATCTTTTTGTTAGAAAACTATTTTTTGTTTTGTTTAAGAATTCATCTTTTTTAACCGAAAATTCAACATTTTGATTGAGAATTTTTGATTTTGGTCATCAATTTTTTTTTTGTAAATTAATCTTTCTCTTTAAAAATTCATCTTTTTTAGTTGAAAATTAAACTTTTTGGTTAAGAATTCTTTAATTTTATTGAAAATTCGTCTTTTTTGGTTGCAAATTATTCTGTTTGTTTAAAAATTCATTTTTTGTAGTTGAAAATACAACTTTTGGTTCGGAATTTGTAAAATTTAATGAAAACTAATACTTTTCGATAGAAAATTAATCTTTTTTTTAGAAAATTATTGTTTTTAGATGCATATTCAACTTTTATTTTATAATTCTTGAGTTTTTTAAAAAAATTGTCTTAATTGGTAGCGAATTATTCTTTCTATTTAAACATTAATTTTTTTAGTTGAAAATTCAACTTTTGAAATGAGAATTCTTTAATTTTATTGAAAATTTCACTTTTGCTTCCGCATTTGTTAACTTTTATAAAAATTTGTTATTTTCCATACAAAAATTAATCTTTTTTTTAGAAAATTTATTTTTTTAGATGCATATTAAACTTTTCTTTTACAATTCTTGAATTTTATTTAAAAATTGTCTTTATTGGTAGTAAGTTACTCTTTGTATTTAAACTTTTATTTTCTTAGATGAAAGTTTAACTTTTTGGATAAAATTTTTTTATTTTATTAAGAAATAATCTTTTTCGCAGTAAATTAATCTTTTTGGTTTGAAAATTTCACTTTTTGGATGAGAAATCTTGTATTTTTTCGAAAATTTGTCTTTTTGATTTAAGTTAATCATAAAAATTCATTTTTTTGTTAGTAACTTAATCTTTTTGTTAAAAAATTAATTTCAGAATACTTGAATTTGGTCAAAAATCTTCTTTTTTAGTAGTAGTATTTAATCTTCTTGTGTAAAAATAATTCCTTTTTAGTTTAAAACTTTCATTTCTCATTTAGAATTCTAAATTTTTTTATATCCGTTTTTTCGAAATTTTTGTTAACATTAATAAAAATTAATACTTTTCGATTTAAATTGCATATTCAACATTTATTTATTAATTACTTAATTTTATTAAAATTGTATTAATCTTTTTGTTTAAAAATTTATGTTTTTAGTTAAAACTTTACATTTATGTTCAGAGTTCTTAAATTCTGTTAAAAAATTTGTCTTTTCTGGTATTAAACTAATTTTTTTCATAAAAAATTTTTTTTTGTTTGTTTAAAAATTAATCTTTTTCAATCGAAAATTCAACTGCTTGATTGAGAATTCTTCATTATGGTCATGAATTCGTTTTGATTCTGGTAGAAAGTTCAACTTTTTTGCTGACAATTCTTTATATTTATTGAAATAGATTGAAAATTCGTCATTTTTGGTAGTAAATTAATATCATTTTTTAAATTAAAAATTTCTCTTTTTTGGTATTCAACTAATCTTTTTGTTTAAAACTTGTTTTTTATTTAAATATTCAACTTGTTTGTTTTAGAATTTTTGAGTTTTATATTAATTTGTAGTTTTGCGTAAATTTAAAAGTTTTTAGTGGAAAATTCAACTTTTTGGTTGCGAATTTTTGAATTTCATTAAAAGTTTAAATTTTTTGGCAGTAAACTAACCTTTCTGTTAAAATTTTTTTTTTTAGATTTGAAACTTTAACTTATGGTTTTAAAACTCTTTAATTTTCTTAATAATTCGTCTTTTTTGGTAGAAAATTAATATTTTTGTTAAAAATTGTTTTGTTTTTTAGTTGAAAATTAAACTTTTTGATGAGAATTATATAATTTTATTAAAAATTCGTCATTTTTGGTAGTAAATTATTCTTTCTGTTTAAATATTTATTTTTTTATCTGAATCTGTAACTTTTTAGTTAACTTTTCCTATTTCATTTAAAAAACGTCTTTTTGAGTGTTTTTTATTTTAAAAATTTAATTTTTGGATGAGAATTCTTGTATTTTGTCGAAAATTCGTCTTCACGGTAGTAAATTAATCTTTTTGTTTAATTATTTATTTTTTCAGTTGACACTTTATTTGTTTCATGAGAACTCTTGATATTTATTAAAAATTCGTCTTTTCACGTAATAACTTAATTTTTTTGTTTAAAAATTTATTGATAAATTTGGTTAAAAAGTTGTCTTTTCTGGAATTAAATTAATCTTTTTGTTGAATAATTAATTTCTTTTGGTTTAAAATTTAATCTTTGTAATTGAAAGTTCAACTTTTTGGTTGAGAATTTTTGATTTTTGTCATTAATTTTTTTTTATTTTGGTAAAAAGTTGAAATTTTTGGTTGAGAATTATTTTAGTTAATTGAAAATTATTGAAAATTCGACATTTGTTATTTTCGATAGTAAATTGA
>JAAAKG020139346.1:0-12384 GCA_010014905.2 Druon quercuslanigerum
AAGTCCGTTTTTATAATTAAAAAAGTACAAAATCTCACATTTATAACACTTTCCCCATGCATTTGAATTTTTGTTGGTCTAAAAGTACAGTTAGCGCCACCCTCGGCCTTAGTCAACATTTCCGTCACTTTAATTTCAGAGTAGCACGGGGCTGCTCAAGACATAATGGGACATGTCTCGTAATTTCAAATTGGCGCAACTTGGTAAATAGTAATGGTAATTGAACTCTGCGACTCTCAAATTAAAGAAAAAGAGCAGTACTATATGATACAGCTAAAGAAAAAATCCCAAAAAATGTTGTGTCTTCTGTACATAACCTCAAAAGTAGACAAAAACGCCATTTTTTGGGCACATAAAATCAAATATCTTGAAATCCTGACGTAATGGGCCAATTCTGACCCCGGATTTGTATTCTACGTAAAAAATTACTTCGGAAATAACACTCCACTTTCCAACAACAAAACCATGTTGGCCTGTGTTATCTGAAATCGCTAAAAATAGAATTTAAAGAAACTCCTTCTTACCGAATATTCATTCGAATGTCTTCACATAAATATGAAATTTGTCTACAGTTTTAAGCTTTCAAAATTAAATTTCGAAATAAAGAAAGTAAGGTTATAAAATTATTTGACAAATAAGTTTCGAAGACATAATTAAATCTTATAGTAAAGTATCAACATAAAAAAAAATTTACCACAACTGATTTCGGTGAAATAAAGTAGAATGTCCCAAATGTATTAATCTTTAAAAGTTTTAAAAATAGATAAAATGTATATTTTTTAAATTAAAGACCGAGGGCTTAAACACGTCGGGATTTCAAAATATTACATTAGATTACACCAAAAATTAAAACACGCAACTGCAAAAAGCGATACTAACATCACTAATAATACAAGGAATTGTTTCTGATGCAGAAATATAATTGATATTTAAAATTTTTATTAATTTTGTATTACCAAAAATTAGGTATCTGGAAGCAATTATCTATGATTTCAAAATAGAAATAATATCAGTCATGTATTATAAAAGAAAAGACATATTTTTGTAAAATTGAAGACTTACGGAAAAAAGTGATCTCAACGATATTTTTTGTAATTGAATTGAAATTGGAAACAGTAGAGTTGTAGATGTAGAGAATACTTTTCCTCTTAAAAATAAGTCATCATTTATTATAATTCCAACATTTTTGAAAATTTTGTAAAACGCGATAGTAAGAAAAAATTTAATCTGCATAAAATAAAATTTGTTTGAAATCAATGTGTTTTTCTAGGTCTAAAAAAATGTTTATTAAAAATTATTTTTTTATTTTGAAATTTTTTATTCTTAAAATCATAGAGAAACTATCGTTTTTAGAGATCTATTTTTTGACACTCTGTTCTTACTTGATTAAACAAATAATATTTAGATATTTTTAAACACAAGTTTTCCTTCTAATATTCAAATATCAATAAAAACTGAATGTTAATAAAAACATTACTTAAGGAAAGTTTTTTGAAACTGCCAAGGTTGTTTAAATAAGGTTTTCTACACCGTTTTTAAATAGTTTTTTTTAGCCTTGAAGTATATTTTTAGAATTTTATACAGTAATTTAAAAAATATATTATCTGAAATGTATGAAACTACCCCATTAGTTTAATATTTACATAGTGAGTATGGATAGAAGGAAAAAATTCTATTAAATAAGGTAGGAGAAACTTAAAACGAAAAAATACAATAATAATTTATCAAAATAGATATAAGGGATAGACAGAATATGAAGATGCCATTTAAAACTAATTTATATTTTTGTTACAAACAGCTTTATTTTCGTTGGTTTTTGGTAAGTGCATATACAGTGGCCAGAGATACTTAATTTTGCAATTAGTAGGGATTTAAACAGTTAATAAATTTTATCTAATTATGTACCAAACTTTAAAAGTGATTAGATTGCATAGTTTTTAAATTAAATTTTTCTGGAAAAATATCTTCTCACCTCGCTCCACTGGGTAACGAACCACATAAATTCCGATTACCGGTCGGGTGCTTTTTTAATTAAGATGTTAGAGAGATTGAAAGAAAAATCCCTTTTCAGAAATGTACGGTATTTTAAGCCAGGTGTTACATTTATCATACGAGTAATTTAAAGGAATCTCTATTATCATTAGAGGTAGTCACTATCGATCAGTGTGGATGTCATTCCACGATCTGTGAATATAGAAATGAAAACTTTCCATCAAGTTCACTCTTCAAATAACAAAAAATACTTAACGTAATTTCTGACTAGAAATTGATTTAATTTTTGCACTACCATAGACCTGATGTCTTACAGACCGCTGTTTATATTTATATCTACTTAAATAAGCAAAGAATTTTTTGTTATTTACCTCATAGAAGTATATTAAGAATCATTAGAATAAGTGATAAATTAAAACATTTATCAATTTTAATTATTAATATTATTCTACACCATCGTGGGAAGCATGGTGCGGTCAGTGAAACCGTACTGCCATACTTGATGGTTAAAGATATGTTTTATGCATAAGGTAGTGAAATAAAGGAAATGAAAGTCTAATTACTTTTAAAAGTTTTTACTTGCGTTACAGAATATTAAATATAAATAACGTAATATATTATTCGTTTTGGGCTATCTCTTAGATCTGAGCGTGTATACAAGTGTGCAATCACGGGAACCATATTAACCGAGGCGAAACACATCAACCTGAGCCTGCATTACTTGGAGCAAGTCATAGTATGTCTGGGTCAAGAGAACGCGAATCACATTCCCTACAGGTGCTCAAAAGATCGCTATTTATCATTTTAAAAAAATTTTGATAGAAAAGGTATTTTTTTACTTTCAGAAATTCCTTACTGACTGCCATTTTGAGGGACAGCCTCGGAGGGAACTGCCTGACGACGATGTTGGCTACCCTCAGTCTCTCCATTGGAAATCTTGAGGCAATATTTTTAATTGTTATTCATTTTCTTACAATTCATCAATTTAACAATCACTTATTTTTATAATTACTATTCTATTAGAATTGCTTCATTACTCAAACACACTTAGCATCTCAAACAGGCATTTTTTGGAAAAACGTTTTGGAAGAAGTAAAATCATTTTTTAGTTCAAAATTTGTTTAAATTAAGCCTACTTTAAGTAATTTAAAACAAAATATTTGCAGCCATTTCTTGTTAAATACAGTTTAGTTACGTACAATCTGAGACACTTGGATTATAATTTTTTTGTATAATAAAACATATGTTACATTTGTAAAAAAATTCTTATAATTTCTAACAAATAAATAAACGCCGTCCTTTTTATTGTTTATAATTGAACAGTTTTCAATTGCAAACGTATATAATTGAGTGAATTTCAATTTTTAATATTTAAAAATTTAGTATTTTCAAAAAAGCATTCCAAATTACATTAATTCTATTAGGCATTAAATATTAAAGAGTTTTGAATTGCAAATTTTTAAAATTGAAGTATTTTCTTATAGAAATTTCTTTAAACTGCAACCCTATATTCCAAAAATCGTTAAAAACTACATAATTTTTTAATTTAAACATTTACAATTAATGAATCTTCATTTGTAAATTTTAAAATCTGAAGAATTTAAAATTGCAAATTGTTAAAATTGAGAAATTTTGAGTGTAAATTCAAAACATTTTATGTTAATTCCTAAAAATTGTAGCACTTTGAATAGTTAATCTGTAGAAATAAAAAGTTTCTAATTTTTTAGATTTCCCAATAAAAACTGTGCAAGTTTTAAGTTTTAGAATATTTAAAATCCTATAATTTTTATGAGTTGAATTTAAAATTTCTTCAATTTGGAAGATCAAGAAATTAGGATTTTGACTTTTTTTTTGACTTTGACTTTTGATCATTAAAATCACCCAAATTGAAGAATTTGCATGTATACATATTTGAAATTTCACTAATTACCCCCAAATTTTCAAAATTTATCAATTTTAAAATATACATCTAAAAATTTTAATCATTTCAATTCAATAAAATTCAATTAAAACTGTACAAAACTGTAGAACTTTTATTTGTTAAACTTTACAATTTACGAGTTCTCAATGTTGAAAATTTACCAACAAAAATTATGCAAATTTTAAGTTTTACAACATTAAAGCCTATCATTTTTATGATTTATAGTAAAAATTTCTTCAATTTGGAACATTTAGTTTGGACAACTTGACAGTTGGTCGTCAAAATAATTCAAAATTTTTAAAAAATTTAATTATATATCCTTAAAATTAAAGAGTTTTTAATTTTAAATACTTACCATTACAAATTATGTAAATTTTACATTTTAAAATTAAGAATATATAATTTTTATAATTGACATTAGAGATTTAAAAATTTCGTAATTTTAAACTTTGAAATAATAATGCATAATAATGGCTGAAAACATTTAACATTAAATCTTAGTCTTAAATTAAAGAAACTGTTTCTTAAACAGAATTTTTTTGATTTATTTCGAAATAAATTAAACATGACGAAAGTCATATAAAATTAAAGAAAATGTTGTATAGGTACGAAAAAAAATTTTCTTTCAACTAAGGAAAATTCTGTGAAGAGCCAATGAATTTTTTTATCCAAAGAAAATTTGTATAAACTGATGAAACTTATTTGAATCAAAGAATCTTTTTCTGAGTATTTTTCATTTATGAACATCTTGTTACGATATATTATCTCAAATTAACTGATTTATTTACATTACCATCGGAAATTATGAGATTGATTGACGCAAGCACTATTAAAAATCACTGCTGGCTTTGAATCACGATAACTCAGAGAAAAAAATAATAAGGTATTTTTGAAAGAAAAAGTTGGAAAGCCTATGAAATTCCACGTCTAGTAATGGCAAACAGATTTTTTTTTGATCTGCTGAAGAGAATACAACACGTGATAAGTTTTTTAAAAAAATTCTAGATTTTCTAAAATTATGTACCTCGACTTCAAGTTTTAGCATGACCTAGGAAAATTGTTGTAAAAATCTGAAAATTATACGACATAGAATCGGAAATTTTATTTTTGATTTAAGCCAAAAAAACTTAAAAAACCTTTATCGGTTCCCGAGATACGATTAAAAATGTTCAATCGTATCTGAGTTGAGTTTTAGTCGACGATCACGGTTCTCGGCCGGTCTGCTGCTCGTTTCCTTCGTTGAGGCAGGACCGAATAGGCAACGCACAGAGGTGGTGCTTGATTGGGGCTCTCTTATACTTTTGATTGTGCTCATCAGTAATTTTTATTTCAAATTTTGGTAAATTTTTTAAAGTATTAATTGTTTTTTTTTAATTATTTACAATTATTTCAATCCAGAATTATCCCCATATTAAAGAATAAAAAATTGATGAACAGATTTTTTTATTTCTTAAAATTTTTATCAACTAGAATATTAATAAAAATGTAGATATTTTGTTACGAGAGTAAACTATTTTTCAAACTTAATTTTTCTTACTAAATACAGGTTGATATTAACAATGACTATAAAAATTTTAAGTAGAATGTGAAAAAATGCTTTTAAAAAAGGAAATTAATATGGATTTGATGGTAAAAATATGTACTTTATGGAAAAAAGGATTTTATTGTGGCGAAATTGCCGAAAAGTCCTTTGCCATTTTTCGAAATTCTCAAAAATAAGCGAGATATTCATCATTTATTTTGGCCCCTCTTTTGGCACCTCTGTGCGTGGCCTATTCGGTCCTGCCTCAACGAAGGAGGTGAGCAGCAGACCGGCCGAGAACCGTGATCGTCGACTAAAACTCAACTCAGATACGATTGAACATTTTTAATCGTATCTCGGGAACCGATAAAGGTTTTTTAAGTTTCTTTGGCTTAAATTGAATATAAAATTTCCGACTCTATGTCGTATAATTTTCAGATTTTTACAACAATTTTCCTAGGTCATGCTAAAACTTGAAGTCGAGGTACAAAATTTTAGAAAATCTAGAATTTTTTTAAAACTTATCACGTGTTGTATCCTCTTCAGTAGATAAAAAAATCTGTTTGACATTACTAGACGTGGAATTTCATAGGCTTTCCATCTTTTTTTCAAAAATACATTATCTTTTTTTTCTGAGTTATCGTTGTTCAAAGCCAGCAGTGATTTTTAATTGTTCATAATTTAACAGTTTTCATTTTTAAATCTGTAAAATTGAGTGAATTTCAATTTTATATATTTACAAATTCAGTATTTCCAGAAAAGCATTCAAAGTTACATTATTTCTTTTATACATTAAATATTAAAGAGTCTTCAATTGCAGATTTTTAAAACTGAAGTATTTTCCTGTAGAAATCTCTTTAAATTAAAACTCTATATTCCAAAAATCGTTAAAAATTACATAATTTTAAAATGTAAACATTTAAAATGAATGAATCTTCAATTGTAAATTTTAAAAACTGAAGAACTTAAAATTGCAAATTACTAAAATTGAGAAATTTTGAGTGTAAATATAAATCTTGAAACTTCAATAATTTTTAATTCTATATGTTTAAAATTAAAGACATTTTATCTTAATTCTTAAAATTTGTAGTACTTTGAATAGTAAATCTAATGAATTAAAAAGTTTTTAATTTTTTACGTTTCCTAATAAAAATGGTGCACGTTTTAAATTTTAGAATATTTAAAATCCTATAATTTTTATGAGTTGTTGAATTTAAAATTTCTTTAATTTGGAAGATCTAGAAATTAGAATTAAAAATGCTTGACTTTTTATCTTTAAAATCACCCAAATTGAAATTAATCAACTTTAAAATATACATAACATTTTTTAATTATTTTATTTATTTGTTAAACTTTCCAATTAAAGAGTTTTCAATTGTGAATATTTCTCAATAAAAATTATGCAAGTTTTAAGTTTTACAATTTAAAAGCCTATCATTTTTATGATTTATAGTAAAAATTTCTTTAATTCTGAAGATTAAGGTTTTACAATTTGACTGTTGGTCTTCAAAATAATAATCCGAATTAAAAAAATCTATTTATATATCCTTAAAATTAAATTTTAAACTATGGACATTCAAAATTAAATCTTAGTCTTAAATTAAAGAAAGCGTTTCTTAAACATAATTTTTTTTATTCATTTAAAAATAAATTAAACATGACGAAAGTTATATAAAAATAAAGAAAATGTTGTATAGGTACGAAAAAAGAATTTCTTTCAACTATGGAAATTTCTGTGAATCAAGAAAAAAAATTTGAACCAAAGAAATATTTGTTGGACTAAGAGCCAACTAATTTTTTTTTATTCAAAGAAACATTTTATAATCTGAGGAAACTTACTTTGAATCAAAGAATCTTTTTTCTGAGTGTTTTTCATTGACGAACATCTTATTACCTCCCAAATTAACTGATTTATTTATTTGCTTCTAATTCCTGCTGGGATAAAATGATAACGATCAAATCTTTGATTAAATTATTTAATGCTACATTTTTGACCCCACTTCAAAAAAATTGGCTACAGGATTTATGGATGGATTTTAACTTACAATCAGTGTCATATTTTCCTTATCAGAATTTTCATCTAAATTTGCTTCTTAACTCTCACCATTTTATAATCGATAGGAAACGATATCCAGTTGTAGATTTGCACAAAGAGTCGCCCTTGTGAAAAATGATGTAAACCTCATTTTGGAAAAGGATGTCAGCAGCGAAAATGTTCTTCTGAAAATGGAAAATGAAAGATTAAAGCAGCAGATTGAAATGCTTACAAAGCAATACGTTTGTCAAGTAAATGAATTATAAACTAATAAAATGATTTTTAGTAGTATTTTAATAAAATAAGGAATTTTTTAAATATGAAAATTAAGTCTGCTCGAGAATTGTCTCAAGAAGAAAAATGCAGTTTAGATATTTCAGTGAAAAGGTTCCTTGAGTCAGATGGAAATTTAATCTGTGACAAAGATCCTAGAAAATTGGAATACTGCTTTGAAATCCTTAAAAGAAGTTTTAAATTAAAAAAGCTTCAAAATCCTAATGAGGCATCCAGTTCGGAAAATCTGGAATACTATAAAAATTTGGTACTTCAACGAGATAAAGAAATATGTATCCTTTTTATTAATATTTTTTCTCTGTATGTTTCAAGGTAGCTTCTAAAAACAAAAACAAGTTTCTGGATACTTTCCGGTTACCAAACATTTTTCAAGTCATAAAAATTAAGAAATTAAAACTTTTATACCTGAAAAAATGTTCAATTTAAATATTGAATACGGAGCAAGAAACTAGAGGAATTAAAATCATTTGAACTCTTCTAAATTTAAAGTATTATAAATTGAAATAAAATAATTTTTAATTCATCAATTCATGTATTGTAATGGTAATTTCTTGAAAAAGTCTCTCCAAAACAGTTTCTTACTTTTTTTCAAACCAAATTTTTCAATAAACTTAAAATTTTAAAGAATGAAATGAGGGCGAATATAAAATGAAATAGAAACATATCAAAACTGTATAAAATATTTAAATAGAAAAATGTAGAAAAAAGCAAGCTATCCCATTATGTGTTTAAAAGTTACTTTTTTTAGTTGGAAATTCAGGTAATTTTATGAAAATTCGTCTTTTTGGGAGAAAAATTAATTTTGTTGTATTTGCTTTAAAATGTAATAAATTTGCTAAAATAAGTGTTTTTTGGTAGAAAATTTGTCTTCTTGGTTACAATATGTGGTTGAAAACTTGTTCTTTGATTGAAAATTAATTTTTCTTTAAATGTCAGTTTAACTATTTAATAATAATTTGAAAAGTAATCTTTTACAGTTTCAAATATCAACTATTTGGTTAAAAATTTATTTATTTGGTTGAAAATTCGATTTGCTTGTTTGAAAACATTTTTTTAACTAAATATTTAACTATTTCATGTTGGATTTAAAATTTAGGTTCTAAAAATTAGACTCTTTTGTTGAAAAATCATTTACATATTTAGTTGAAAATGCGTATTTTTTGGTGAAGTATAATATTCTTGATTAAAAATGTAGTTCTTTTTTAGAAAATTCAACTATTTCGTGGAAAATCTATCTTTTTTATAAAAAACGATTTGGTCATTTAAAACTGAAATATTTTGTTAAAAATTCTTAGTTTGTTGATTAAAAATAATTTCCATAACTAAAAATTAACATATTCAATTTTTGGTTGAAAACTAATCATTTTTAGTTAAAAATTTATTTCAGGGACTGAAAATTTATTTATTTGGTTGAAAACTCGACTTTTTAATAGAAAAAAAACTTCTTGGTTTAAAATTCATCTTTATTGTTAGTAACTCAACTCTTTGGTTGAAAATTCATTTTTTTCTGGGAAAGATTCATCATTTTCGTTGACAATTAATGTTTTTGGCGGAAAAAAAAATTTTTTGTTGAAGATTCGACGTTTTTTCTAGAAAATTAATCTATTTGTAATTTCACCTTACTTGTTATAAGTTAAACTATTTGGTTAAAAATAAAGTTTTTGGGTAAAGATTTATAATTTTTATTGAATGTGAAGAATCCCTAAAAATAAAATTCAGAATGTAACGACCAAATTTGTACAACCATCATAAAATATCCCCATTGCAATCTGAAAAAAGACTCTTTCCCTCCCTACATTTTCCCGAAAAGATTTGTTTTTTCCTGAAAGGGAGGGAGAGAAAGATTTTAAACAAATTAAAATGGGAACTTTTTATGGTGGTTGTCCAAATTTGGTTTTTAGATTTTTGATTTTATTTTCAGGAATGCTTACATTAACTTGATTATTGGACGTGAAAATGGATTTTAGATTTGGTTTTAATCTCATTTATATTTCTTAAATTTTAATTTTCATTAAAAATGTGACTTTTTGAGTAGAAAATTTATCTGTCTGGTTGAAATACAATACATTTTGTTAAAGATTGGTATTTTTTAAAATAAAAAATTGATCTTTTTGGTTAGAAGTTCAGCCATTTTGTTAAAAATTAATTTTTTGAAGGAAAAATTCATATTTTTCGTTCAAATTAATCTTTTTGGTCGAAAATTCATCTTTTTAGTTGATAAATCATCTATTGGGTTAAAAATTGATATTTTTGCTTAAAGAATTACCATTTTAGTAGAAAAATTTGATTTTAATTTATATTTTTAGGCAAATTAACTACATTGTTGAAAATTCATCATTATCGGTTAAAAATAGTTTGAAATTGTACTATTTTACCTTACGTTTAAACTGTAAAATTTACCTTTTTACTTGAAAATTCGACCATCTTGTTAGAAAATTATTCTTATGGGATGAGGATTCATCATTTTAGTATAAAATGAATTGCTTTGTAAAAAATTAATTTTCTTACCTGAAAGTTGAACTATTCCATTTTTGGTTGAAACCTCGTTCTTTGATGGAAAATTAATTTTTCTTTAAATTTCAGTTAAATTATTTAAAAAGTAATCTTGTATAGTTGCAAATATCAACTATTTGTTAAAAAATTGATGTACTTCACAAGAATGTATCTCTTTGGTTGAAAATTTATTTATTTTGTTGAAAATTTGATTTGCTTGTTTAACATTTTTTAACTGATTTTTTAACTATTTTATGTTTGATTTAAAATTTAAGTTTTAAAAATTAGACTCTTTTGTTGAAAAATCATTTACATATTTAGTTGAAAATGTGTAGAAAATTCTTCGTTTGTTGGTTGAAAATAATTTCCATAACCAAAAATTAACATATTCAATTTTTGGTTAAAAATTCATCATTTTTGTGAAATATTTTTTATTTTTGTTTAAAATTTATTTATTTGGTTGAAAATTCGACTTTTTGATAGAACAAAAATTTTTGTTGAAGATTATATTTTTGAAGTATATTTTTTGTTATTCTTCCTAGAAAATTAATCTATTTGTAATTTTACCTTAATTGTTGTACATTGAACTATTTGGTTAAAAATTATGTTTTTTGTGTAAAAATATATTTTTTGTTGAACATTTGACTTTTTTTCTAACAAATTAATCCATTTGTAATTTCACCTTAATTGTTATAAGTTGAACTATTCAGTTAAAAATTAAGTTTTTTGGGTAAAGATTTATAACTTTCATTGAATGTGAAGAATCCCTGAAAATAAAATCAAGAATCTAACGACCAAATTTGAACAACCACCATAAAATATTCCCATTGCAGTCTGAAAAAGACTCTTTCCCTCCCTCCCTTTCCCTAAAAAAAATTTGTTTTTAACGGAAAGGGAGGGAGGGAAAGAGTTTTTTCTCAGGTTACAATGGGAACATTTTATGGTGGTTGTCCAAATTCGGTTGTTAGATTCTTGATTTTATTTTCAGGAATGCTTCATGTTAATTTGATTATTGGACGTTAAAATGGATTTTAGACTTGCTTTTAATCTTATTTATATTACTTAAATTTTAATTTTCAATTTGGTTAGAAGTTCAACCATTTTGTTAAAAATTAATTTTTTGAATAAAAAATTCATAATTTTCGTCCAAATTAATTTTTTTGGGCGAAAATTCATATTTTTAGTTGATAAGTCATCTATCGGGTTAAACATTGACATTTTCGCTTGAAGATTTACCATTTCAGTAGAAAAATTTTCTTTTGATTTATATTTTTTTGCAATTTAACTGCTTTGTTGAAAATTCATCATTATCCATTAAAAAATAATTTTCTTAACAGAAAATGTACTATTTCACCTTTCGTTTAAACTATAAAATTGACCTTTTTAGTTAAAAATTCGACCTTCCTGGTATAAAATTAATCTTATTGCATAAAGATTCATCATTTTAGTATATAATAAATTTCTTTTCTAGAAAATTAATTTTCTTACCTGAAAATTGAACTATTCCATTTTTGGTTGAAAACTGATCTTTTGTAGTTAAAAATCCGTGTATTTTGTTGGAAAGCTGTCTTTTTTGGTAAAAAATAATATTCTTGGTTAAAAACTCACCTATTTGGTTAAAAGCAAATTTTTTAATTTGAAAATTCATCATTTTACTTGAAAATTTATCTAATTTTGTTTTTTTTTTTTTGGTTTTCTTTCTTCTCCATCCTTGACCTAATATCATTTTTGAGGCTAAGAGGCAATGATTCGTTCCATATTTAGAACCTCTTATAACCGTCCTATTTCTTATTAGCCCCTTCAGTCTCTTATCCGCAAAAAAGCAATCTGGCTATCGCCTCTGCAGCAGATGTACAAGTGGATCATTTTATAATTAGATGATATCTTTGCTGTGTTTTTGAAATATAAAGTTAATATATTCAAGATGTTATCCCAGACACTTATTCAAAAAATAAGGTTTCTCATGATATATATATATTAAAAAATATATGCATTTTCTTATTATGTACCATTGAATACCTTGATATTTATATCAATACAATTATAACAATACAGTCGAACTTCGATAACTCGAACCACCAAGGGAAGCAAAAAAAACTTCGAGTTATCGAAAATTCGAGTTATCGG
>JAAAKG020139348.1:0-12383 GCA_010014905.2 Druon quercuslanigerum
AAAAGGAAATATTATTCTATTAGAAACTTCCCTGTCCCCAAGACAAGATTTACATTTTTTGGGAAAATTACGATATTGTATTCCAAATTATAATTTCCTTAAGAGCTTCCCCGTAATTTTAAAAAACTGAGATTCATATCAAAAATGTAAAAACACCTCTGGATTTGTCTCGAAAATATCTCGGTGTGCATTTTTTTGTTTAAACAATTTGTTAAACAATTACGTTATTTGTTATCTTTCTGCCATTGTTATAAACAAAGTATGTATCGAATCGAAAAACCAAGGACACCATTGCATTCCTCTCTAAAACATATAGATGTGCATTTTTTACCCATTTTTTAAACAATAAGCACATTTATTGTTCAGCGCACTTTTGCTGCGTGCCTGCACAGAAAAAAATAAAGTATTACTTCTATGATGGTCTTGTTTTATTTTTGGCTTAAAATAAGCTGATGTATCAAGTTTTAGAACATTTATATCTCTAAAAAAAGACATAAGAGGCCTTTAATTAAAAATAAAACACAATTATGACCAACTCTTAGTCTTTTGTATTAAAAGCAAGCCCCACTTGGTCTTCGAAATGAGGCAGCAAGATTTAGGGTATAAAAAGAAGGTATTCTGAAAAATTGCACCCGTTCCCAGCGAAATCGCGGTAAAATTTCAGCCATAACCACGTCTAAAGACCGTGAGATAGGTGGTCACAGTCTGTGACGGAATAAATACGATGATCCGGAAAAATTCAAGTGCACCCTAAGAAAACGGAGCGACCCTAGGACGACCGCCTTCTGAATTTCCCCCGCAAGTGTTTTAGCATATTGTTCACACGCAGGGATGCTTTTCAGGCTATTAACCAGTGAAAGCTTGGCACCTACAAGAGTGCCGATGATAAGGACGATTAATTTAACAGAAGTCTCTATACCTCTCTTTCTTTTCATTCTGCTTGGCTATGATGTTCTTGTCAGCTGGTGCTGAAAATTCGATGACGAACATGGTTCACTTCTCGAAGTCAAGGAGAACTATGGCAGGCCTCGAGTGTGCACTCTTAGTGCCGCATTGTGCCTTTGGATGTAGGCCATTCCCGCAAGAATTTGACAACTAGATAGTATGTGTCCTAGATGCTCGGGATGGGAATGGCACGCCCTGCAGCTATCTTTGAGAATGCCTTGGCTCAAAATGTAGAGACGGTATTTTAAGGTGGAAATAACACCATCCTGACATGCAAAATGAAACCCTCCGTTAGCTCACACGACATTGACGCGCGCGCGCGCGCGCGTGTGTGTGTGTGTGTGTGTGTGTTTACCTGTATGTATTTTTCCACAATAACTTTTGAAAAAATTAATTGATTAGATTGGTCTTTGGTACAAGTCCCTTAGCCAGCCATTTTAAATAAAAATTCAAAAAGTGAGCGCATTTTGAATATTTTTGAGATCATTTTTTTTTTAATTCAAACATTCTCTGTACGGATATTTGTAGTATTCAAAAATATGAACAATGTATTCTAATGACTTTTTTATATAAAAAAATTACCGGAGTTATGGCATTTACAAAATTCCTCCCAAAAAATAAGAAAATGAACATTTGAAGCCGAATAACGGATGATATGAACAAAGTTAAGAAAAGAAAAATATTGACTTTTAAATGCCCTGCAAGATTATCATAACAACTTTTTGAATATTCTTGAAAGATCGAAAATTCCAATTCTGACAGCATAAAAAAATGGATAATCCAAAAATTACATTTTGCGGTCATACTATGCAAAATACGGGAAAAGATGAGTAGACAAAAATCGTGAATTTGAAAAAGATTTATAAATTTGTTATTAGTCACTTTTTGGTAAGATGCATAGTTTTCGCTTTAATGCGAAAAAACATCATTAACAGTCAAGAAAAAATCTGCCCGCTGCTGAACTATAAAATAATTTATTATTAATTTTGGTCAATAAACCTAAGATCAACAATTGAAATATGAATATAAAATAATTATTCATGAAAAATTAATTAATTTTTACATTCTCGTCAGAGAAACTATTAAATTTGTGTAAAATTTGACGCCCCCGCCCCCAGTTTTGGTCAAATGTCCACGTTTTGCGACACCCTGAATCCGAAAAGCAGGTTTTTACGAATGGTTATGTGTGCCTCTATGGATGTATGGATGTATTTGCATCTGTCTTTATGTGCCCACAATAACTTTTGAGAAAATTATTCTTTCAGATTGGACGTTGGTACACTCTTTTAGTGCCCTAAACTAAAGGTCAAGTACATTAGCCAGCCATTTTTGATACAAATTCAAAAAATTAGCGCATTTTGAATATTTTTGAATGCCCTATAAGATTTTCATAAGAACTTGTTGAGTTTTCCTGAAAAATCGAAAAATCAAATTTTGACAGCATAAAAAAATAATGGAAAATCAAGAATTATTTTTTTACGTTCAACTATTTCACATTAATTCAAAGATTCGCAATTATATAAATGTGCCGGGAATGGGAAAATCAGACCATATGAACTACATAAAACACTACACATCTCTGACTCACGGTTGAAGCTATTCGCCCACCCCCGCAAAAATTGAAGTTTCGTGGGAATGTTTTTGTAACTAGACTCTCCATCCTAGCCACTTTAGGAAACTCTTTTATTGAATTATTAGGAGATGAAGAAACAGGGCACCACAACTACGATGTAGAACACGATGCGGTAGAAAATTCAGTTTACAAAGTCTGGGTCACTGTTGTTAGTGATTTAATTTAGAAGTTAATAAACGGTAATGCTGCTGTGTGGAACGTACGTGTAACGTTTAAATCGTAAAAATAACATGGGAATTGAAAAAAATCAACTGATGAAAAAAGAAAAGAAGTTGCAATAAAATGTTTAAAACCCAATTTTTGTAAAAGAATGTGCATTTTTCAACTAGACGCAATGTCTGTGTGCAATAAGCAAGCGCATAGAGCGAGATAAATACATTATCGAGCGCGAAGCACGAGATAAATATATTATCGAGCGCGAAGCGCGAGTACCAACAGTCGCGCGCCCTTGGCGCGCTCAAACTTGCGAACGAAGCGAGTCGCGTGCCGGACGCGCAACGAGAATGTGCACACGATCGGCAATCGTGCATCTTCGACTATTCGGATTCAGAAGAGGATAAGTTGGTTGCGCGCGCAATTACAGTCATGTGCTGCCAGAGCTTTCATTGCGTGCGAGGGTAACTCATTTCAAGTATGGGATCACTGTTTGGGGTACGTAATTGGAAAAGATGGGATTGAACCTAGAAAAAAACACATTCTAGCAATAGTCGAATTTCCAACTCCCGAAAGTGTGCACAAGAACAGACTTGTTGAACATCCTTTTGTTGAACTATTAAAAGATGATACTAAATTTGTCTGGGGCGAAGCTCAAGAAGTAGCGTTTAAAAAAATTAAACATTTAATGGCGTCTCATCCGGTTCTAGGACTATACAACAACCCGCAAGCTTAGCGAACAGAATTGCACACAGATGCATCAGCCGTAGGCTTAGATTCCATGTGATTTCAACAGAATGAAGAGGCAGATATCAAACTCATTTATGCTATCAGTCGAAAAACGTCTATTTCAGAAAAGTCGTATCATTCGAGTAAATTGGAACTCCTTGCAGTTTTATGGGCATTAATGCGTTTAAGATCCCTTCTGATTGCCCTACATTTGATATTTTTACTGATAGTCAAGCGTTGGTGTATATTAATGAATCGAAAACTACAAACTTTCGAATTATTTGTTGGTTAAGTGCACTGGCTGATTTGGATTTTGACATACACCATCACGAAGTTCAAGATTATTGACTGAGTGTTTTGTGCTAACGTTGTTTAAAATGATGCCAAGGAATAAAACCACCTATTTAAAATATAACTTAACTTTATTATACTTTAAACATATACTAGGGTGAATGAAGACTGTAATATTTGCGAACTGACTCTCTAAGACGAAGTGAAGAGGTCAGCTGCTCGAATTGTAATGTCAAAAAAGTTACAGATTTTCTAAAACAAAGCGAGGGTCCCATGGATCCTGCCTCCTCGAAGGACCCTTCCGATCAGGTCCGGAAAGGCACGAACGGGAAGAAGCCCCGAAGTAGAAATTCGAGTTCTAGTCGTTTACCTTGGTTGTTGACCGCATGGTCAAGCAACCAGATTTTGAAAAGGGTAATAAACCCGCACGAATGGCACTTACGATGGTTCGTGTTTAAAATAGATTTTAGGGGCTTAAAGCTGTAAACCGAGGTTAAAACCTCCTCTTCTTAGCAGATTGCTCAAGTCATTTTTGAGATTAATTGCTTCTTGAAAATTTGCTGTTCCAGTGAGCAAATCATCGACGTAAAAGTCTTTTTTTAAATATTGAAAGCAGTTGGAAAAGTCTCGTATTCGTCTTTAGCTGACACGTGAAAGACATACGCCACAGGATTTTTTGAAAATGCCTATCTTCTTCTGAAACTTTAATCTGCATGTACATCTCTTCTACGTCGGCTGTGAGTGCGTGCCGAAAAAATCGAAGACGCGTTATTATGAAAAAAAGATTCTCTTGAATCGTAATACCGACTCTCAGAGGGTCATTTAACGAAGTTCCTGGCGTTCTCTTTGCAGAGATATCAAAAAATATTTTGTTTTCGTGGTAAGACTGGAAGTTTTGACTATCGCGTGATGTGGGGGGTAAAAACCTCGATAAATCGGTTCATCGCTTGGAATCAGAGTTACATGTAATTTTTGAAAATAACTCTGCATACACTCAGTGTATTTTTCCTTGAAAACAGGAACCCTTGCAAACTTACGCTCAATCGAATAAAAACACTGAAAGGCAGTGTTTTTTGAATTTTCGAGAGATTCTTTCTTGTCGTTAAATGGAAGTGAGTTTTAACGTTAAAAATTAGACATGTAATGTTCTTCGCAAGCTATCTCATCGTTTGATCTAACTTTCGACGAGGATTTGTTGTCGAGTTCCCAAAGAATGGTAAAATTTTGACATTTTATTAAATTGCACGTCGCTTAAGAAGAAGATTTTGCAATAGAAGAGTCTGAAACACGGCCCGACAAAATCCAACCTCATCCCGTTTCTTGAAATATGGCAGATTGACCTTTGATACGGATTTGTCATGAGCATAAAAGCTGATAGAAGTACTCTGCACCTATTTAAAGATCAATTTCTGCTGGCTTGTCATAATCTGGGTCTGCAAAAACTAGACCGTGAGGGATTTGAAATGACCTTTGATTAATGGGACAAATTGGCATTGATTCTGAGATTTCGTTGAAAGTGAAGCATGGCAGATCGATTTCAGTACCAGCAAAACGCGGTTTTATTTTTGCCGAGGTAACGTACTTCACGTTCGAGTGAAGATTTTTTACGCCTTTGAGTATAATATCTACTCGCTTTCTGGTGAGTCCTAATGACTCGGCTAATTTTTCTGTAACTGAATTGCACTGGGAACATGAATCCAAAAGTGCTAGACAAGATTGATATTCGCCTTTAGAATTTAAAATGTCTACAACAGCGGTTCCTAAAACAACTTGTATATTAGATTGAGTCTGAAAACTCTCTAAAGTCGTGGTGGACTTCGAAGAAGAAGCACTAGGTTCCACTGTTAGTTCTTTTTCGAAATGAAGAAGAACGTGATGTGACCTTTTACATTTTTCACATTGTCTTGCCTTACAATCGACGGTGCAATAAAAGCCCTTGATTCAATTGTGGCACAATGACGCCTTTTGAATTCCATATATCTCTCTTTCGGAGACATATTTTTAAATAGGGAACATGAAAAAAGTGGATAATTTTCTGAACAAATTGAAATTTGAAAATTTGATTTTGAAATTGAAATTTGAAATTCTGAAAAAACACGAAATTTCACTAGTTTTTGACTCAGAAGCTACTGCTGTTTTGGTAAATGATTGAAAGTTCTTAGAATTATTTTTAAAAGAAAGATTTTTAGAAAACTTGAGTTTGTTTTTGAGCTTAAGTTTGTTTTTGTATGAATCTCGACCCTTCAATAAGCGCACGTTGTTCGAGAAATGCGATCATTTTAAAAAGAGGTACGTCTGTTCTCTGTCCAGATATTAATTTTTCTTTCTCCATAAAAACGAGAAGGGTATCACAATGTTGAGTTGGTTGTGAAAGTGCTTTGAGTGCTCTTACTGGTTTCTGAGCGTGATCTAATAACTTACGGACTAAAAATTCCTTTGAAATTGGTGGAATTTCGAACAAGGACCGAACGTAACTCTCAACAATAATTTTTCGATTATCGTACAGAGTTTTTAAAAGTTTCCACGCGACTAAATAATTTTCATTTAACATTTCGAGCGATGCAATGACTTCCGCGGCTTCATCCTTTAAACAGGCTATTAGGTAATAGAATTTGTGAATAGTAGGAATCTTATCATTGTCGTGACACATAGATTTAAACGAGTCGTGAAAACTAAGCCAAGTATCGTAGCTGTCCTGAAAAGTAGGCGTTTGGATATTTGGCAGCTCAAAACGCGAGGATGGTTGAAATGAGTTTTCGCATAATGCACAGCGATTGTTAAGCGATTCCGCTGCTTCACTCGGTGCGTTGGATGACGTGGCGGCCATTAAAAGTAATCTCTTATTTTTGTATTTTTTGACTGACCCGATGATCGCGTAAAAACGATTTGGAAGAAGGACCTTACTGACTCGTTAGCTTTCTCCTCCTCTACCGTGAACAAGAGATCATCGATTTTATTTTGTATTGTATTAAATTCATCCCAGT
The DNA here is from genome assembly GCA_010014905.2 of Druon quercuslanigerum. NCBI lineage: Eukaryota > Metazoa > Arthropoda > Insecta > Hymenoptera > Cynipidae > Druon > Druon quercuslanigerum. The sequence continues at coordinate 6,736 of JAAAKG020139348.1, forward strand.
ACATGAGATGTTTAGTTAATCTACCTTCTAAGTCGAGTGTGTCCAAGTCTGTATCCACCTTGACTAAATTGAAACCATTTCAAAACGAAGTTATTTGGCGCTTTACCGACCCACGAAGCTTTCTTAACTTTGCGATTTGTTCGGCCATGATTTTAAATTATTTCAATAAAACATCAAATTTACAATGGAGTAAAAAACAGGCCTATTTCATTCGAGAAACTACGAGAGGACCGGTAAAAGGATTGAGATAGGAATTATCTCTGACTTACTTATTAGTTGAAAGAATTTACGATGCTTCTTGAAGAGTTCTGCTAATGCTGCGGGTCAAGTCGGCTGGAACGATGATTGCAGGCTCTCTGGAACTCTGATTGAAAGCTGAAGTCATCTAATCTTGCACTCCATGGAATTTTGCATTTTAGTTTCCGTGAGTTTCCTTCTTGGTAGTTGCTGGTTTGCTTTTGCAAGCCGAATTCTGGAAATTAGTTTATTGTCATTACTGATTCCAGAGCCACTGATTTTAAGATGTAACTTTCACTGTCAATAGGTTTAAAAGAACTATTTTCAGATTCACTATTTTTAGTTTCACTATTAGGAGTTACTTGTAAAATTACTATTTTTACGGTCCCTAGTTTTGAAATCGCTTGTATTTTTAATCAGTAGCTTTAAAATTGCCACTTTTCACTGTCAATAGTTTTTTTTAAATCACTAATGTTTTTCGAGTTAATAGCTTTGAAATCGCTATTTGTCAAAGTCACTAGTTTTTTCTTTAAATCACTAATGTTTTCAGAGTTAATAGCTTTAAAATCGCTATTTTTAGTTAGATCACAAAAGCAATGTTTTACACTTCCACGAACCGAGTCTACTGTGCACGATCACAATGTACTACATCCGCGACTCGAAGGAACATAATGTTTTGTGCTAACATTATTTAAAATGATGACAAGAAATAAAAACATCTATTTAAAATATAAATTAACTTTATTATACTTTAAAAATATACAAGGGTAAAGGAAGACTGTAATATTTGCGGACTGACTCTCTAAGAGGAAGTGAAGAGGTCAGCTGCTCGAATGGGCGCAGTCGAATTGAGCCATTGGTCAACCACCCTTACCTTTCTGCGCTCGAATTGAGCCAAGCGGTTAAGTACGACCTTTTGATCTGCCCGAATTGAGCCAAAACTATCCAGCATCGTAGAACGGGATATAAAATATTTTGCGTGGAGTGGGATTGCCCCTGGTAGCTTTCAAAAACATTATTGAATTTTAATTTTTTAAATAATCACTTTTATAGGGAATTTGATTGCGTTTTTTTAATAGCAAAAAGTTGTAACTTGCTTAGTTTTTGAAATAATGGGAAAAACACGATTTTTTCATAGCATACAATTTTCGTATTTTTTAACTTCAACTCGCTCTAAATCAGAAACCGTTGGGACTTTTAACTTATAATTTGGACGAATTAGGTATAAAACTATACTTAAGATTGTGGAGCAATTAAAGTTTATCTTTTTTGTTTAAAAAGTTTTTCTTTGTTTTTTTTGTTTATAATTTTTTTGTTGAGTACGTAGACGAAGAATGTTTAAATACGATGAAATTCGTGAAAATTGAAGGTGAATTATAAGAATTCAAATTAATTGACAATGATTTAAAAATATGAAGAAACTTCATTAGATTCAGTGATTCAGTTTAGAAAAATTTAAGGAAATTTAGAAAAATTGAATTGAATGCTCAAGAATTCAAGATGAGGTTAACCGATTTCCGGATCCATCAAATAAAAACTTTTGAAAATTAAAAGAAATCCATTGATTTAAGTAAAATTCAGAAAATTTAGAACAATTAAAGTGAATTTAAACAAATAAAGATTACTGCAAAGAATTTAAAAAAAAATCAGGGAAAATTAATAAGAATTCAGGATTCCAACGAATATTTTAAAATACCTTAAAATCTGTGAAACCCTTCTAAGTTATAACCAAAAGTAATTAATGACTACAAAGCAATAAAAAAGAATTCAAATAAATTTGATTTTTTTATATCGAAAAAATCCATGTATTTCAGTAAAATATGTATTAAACTGTTTACTCATTATTTGTTTATAACTACAAAGCAAAGCATAGTAGAAAATTTCAAAAAACACAAAACTTTGAAGAAATTATTATTGAAGTAAATATAGTTATAAACAATAATAACTTGTTTGAACAATCATGTTTTCAATTTGAAATTATTATTGCCTTAATCTAAATGAAAAGTGAACAAAAAGTGAAAAATTTGCGAAAAACCTGCAACCTTCTAGCCTTCTTTTAAGAAAATATTATTATAAGTGATAATAAGGTGAAAGGAGCATCCAGTTATATGTAAACAGGAGACAGGTAAGTTTTGGCTCAACTCGAGCAAATGATACAAAGGGGCCCTCCAAGGCAGTGGTCGGCACGCCATTGACCAAGTCAGGGTACCCTGACCAGGCTGACCAACGACCTACTTTCTGGTCAGGTACCTACCAGCGTGGCCAAACCAAGCCTTCCCTCAGGGGTCCTTTGTTGTCATTTGTCTATAAAGGTTGAAATTTGATATCATTGGAATCGAAAAAATTCGTAGATGATGATTATGCTATTTTCAAATCTCTAGTTAAAAAATTAAGAGTTTTTAACCTTTCTTACTTTGACATGCCTGTGGTCACAAGACCCTTTCTTTATTAAGCTCACTCACACTGAGTTACATGAATATACCGAAAAGTAGTAGAAAAAATTAAGTCGGGACGGGCCTGACCATACCCGAAAACTCAGTAAAAAGTTTGACGACCACTGCTCCAAGGCTTAAGTCAAACACTGACCGTTGGCTCAATTCGAGCGCACCGGCTCGAATTGTGATGTCAAAAAAGGTACAGATTTTCGAAAACGAAGCGAGGGCCCAATGGGTCCTGCCTCTTAGAAAGGCCCATCCGATCAGGTCTGGAAAGGCACGAACGGGAAAAACCCCCGAAGTAGAAATTCGAGTTCTAGTCGTTTACCTTGGTTGTTGACCGCATGGTCAAGCAACCAGATTTGGAAAAGGGTAATAAACCCGCACGAATGGCACTTAGGATGGTTCGTGTTCAAAATAGATTCTAGGGGCTTAAAGCTGTAAACATGAAATATTTCGGAAAAAATGATCAAGTAATTTACGATTTTACAGAAATATGTCTCTGAAATTTTAACAGCTTAAGTTGTAAATTTGTCGTAGATACTATTGTAGATGTTTTTGAGAGAAAGTATAAAAGTAATCGCAGGTGTTTAAAAAGTAATTATAAAAATTTTTACTTCAACGTTGATTTTGGTACCCTGTAAATTGCAACATTTTTTAGTAAAATCACTTATATTGAAGTCGAAAACCAACAAAATTTCGACAATAATTTCGAATCGACAATCATATGACGGTAACGACATCGATTCGACGTCTGATCGATGTCAACATGCTGACTGGGTCTTGGCTTAAAACTTGGCAACGGTATGTTAAGGTGGAAATCACACTGTCTTGACATGCAAAAATGAAACCTTCCGTCGTCCGTGCCAGACTTCAATCTCACGATGTGCGGATGAAGCTTTAAGCTTTCTAAAATACAGGTGAAAAGTCTATGGGAGGTCAAACCGAAAGCTTTCCGGTGGTTAGTTCAGGTCATCGATAGCTTACGCTGGAAGCATTATTTCTTAAATGCCCCAACTTTAAAAGTCATGTTCTTAGATTTTCTTTAAATTCTCGGAATATGTTCACATACCCAACAGCACTTAAACGACAAATTTATAGACCACAATTACCACCCCTCTTCAAGTGGTGGGGGCACTCCTAATGATCGTGCTCAGACGTAATCCTTTAATATTTGACAGCCAGAAAAAGGTTAAATTGTTAGATATCAGATGCCAGATGATCCAGTTGCAAAACCGGGACATTTCCCCAACCTTTATACCTTAAAAGCAAGAGACCTTACAGAACCTATTTTTTAGAATAAATAACGTACAACTTTGTCTAGAAAATTATGTTTTCTCATGTAAAGAATAGCTGACGAACAGATATTCATTATAGCAATAGTTTTATTACAAAACACAGGTTTATTAACATTTTATTTCATCTTTTTCTGCGCTGAATACAAAATTGATTTACATTTTTCGCAGCCGCTGATTTTTCGCAATAGAATCAAGTTTTTAGGTGACAATAAATACTTTTAGATTTAATACGATTTTTGCGAAAACCGGGACTTTTCAAATGAAAACCGGGACGCTCTCTAATATTGTGAAAAACCAGGACATATCCCGATAAACCGGGACGTCTGATCACCCTACTCTTTTTAGAAGTGATGTTGGTATTTCTCAGTATGAATGATTCCTTACTATTATAGTTCGTCAATTTACAAAAATTATTCATTATCCATCAATATTTCAAGAAGAAATGGACAATTTAACCGTTTTTGACATATTTGCAGCGCCTTTTCAAATAAATAAACTGCAGAAATTTTTTTAATTAACGCCTGTAGTTAGCCTACGATCTGTAAAATCATAGATTACAGAGGGTACCACAAGCAGGTCCCCTCACCTCTCACTATTCGGGGTGGTTAATTTGTATGGATACCCTTGCGTCTCACTTCACAGCGTTTTCTAATTGATTCGCCTTTTCTTCTGACCGGCTTTTGTCTTATTCGCATTTTCTATGATATTCTTTCTGGTAATACGCGTTGCTTTAGTGGAAGTATCCTTTTTCTTACAGCTGTTCTTTTCTTTTAAAGTACTCTCCCTGTCCGTAGTACGCTTAGGTTTAGGAAAAATGTCAGTTTTCTGTTCATAGGAAAATTTTTAAGATTCAACCGATCTACTAAATCCAACGTCATCGCTCAATCATTACCTTTAGAGCTGATGATTAGAGATTGGAGGTAGCAAGCTGGCTCTTGATGCAAGTCGCGTTAAATTTCTATGTTTTCCAATGCGTTTCCTTGCCAAAAGGATTAGCACAAAAAATACCCGAAGACTTTTCCGTTGACATTATTAGTCATGGATCAATTTGTAATGTAATTAGACCGAGCGTTACAACCAAAATACCTTGCAGAAATTAAATAAGACTCTGAGAAATGTGCTCTTGCGTCAAAATAATACGTTTCGACACAGATTAAAGTTCCTCTTCTATAAATGAAGGTTGAGAAGATTTTTAATTGTCTCAAATAGAATCATTTTGTAGGAAACCTTATGCATTTGCAACAAACTTCATATAACCTTGCAGCCAAATAAGTCTGTTTGTTATTGGCATCCGAGCGCTCAATTTACACAATCAAGGCCGAGTCTGAACGTTATAAGTGTTTTTATGCACATATTCGAACAAAAATTTGTTCACAAAATGAAATTTTTGGACGACTGTCTATAATTCTTGTAAACTGACGAAATATAATAGTAAGGAATTATTCACACTGAGAAATATCAACATCACTTCTGAGAAGAGTAGTTTGCATTTTTTATTTGTTTATATCAAATAACAAACAATTAAAACTTCCTATGACCCGCCAGAAAACATTCTTAAATCGTTAATTAGTTGTTTTATGTCATTCTTAATGTACATTAAAGCGTTCCCTGGCGAACCGAATGAACGGAACGGCTACTCAATAGCGTAGCCATATAGTAGCCACATAGTAGCCCTTCC
>JAAAKG020139349.1:0-12383 GCA_010014905.2 Druon quercuslanigerum
GTCGATAGAACCTTAAGTAAATTAGTTCTTCGCTTTATGTAAAACTGACGTAATTGAACCAAAAGCATGTCATAACGGTGAAGCTTACTGAGAGTGTAAGAGCCCGCGAAGCGCGCAATAGCGAGCACACGAAGTGCAAAAACCTAGAGGAACCGAGCGCGTAGCGTGAGGAGAATACACTATCGAGCGCGAAGCGCGAGATCCAACAGGTGCGCGCCCTAGGCGCGCTCAAACTAGCGAGCCGCGCACGAATCGCGTGACGAGAATGTGCCCGCGAGGTGGGCAGATTTTTTATTTTTAATATTATCAAATCACAAAAAAGGAAAATTGAAAATAAAAAATAAAATAATACTACCAACGTTTCCGAACCCATACAGTACCCGTGTCAAGGCAAAACAATTAATTAATTAAAATATATATATTTATATAAATAAATAAAAATATTGTAATTCAAGCCGACAGGGACAGCACCACCACGATGCTCACTCCCTGACATCCAAGAATGTTGTGAGGGTGAAAAGGCAAACCCATTGTAAAAAAACCTGAAATAGAAATAACCTGCAATCCAAGTCAGCCTAATTAAAATTGAGGAAATTCAAATGAGAATAAAATCAAATTTAAAATCCTAATTAACTTCCAAGGCAATGACCTCCAATCTAAGTCAGCTTAATTAAAATTTAAGAATTAGAAATCAGATTAAAATCCAATTTAAATGTCCTATTTAACGTCCAATCATCAAGTTGATGAAAACTCCTGTAAAGAAGCAAAAAACAAGCATCCAACGACTAAATTTGGACCAATACAAATAAAAATGCGCCAAAATCGAAGAAAACTTAATCGCATCTCCGAAGACCCTGAGGTCGTCGATAGAAGCGCTCTACGACACCTTTGCGCTGGAGAGATTTATACATACCTGGGCGTGCCACAGAGCCGCATTCTGGATGTGACATCTATAAAGGATACTCTCCGAAGCAGATATAAGTGGCCCATCCGGCAGATTTTCGTCTTCCGAACTGTCGGCGAGGAACAAAGTATCTGCAACGAACATGCTTGCCTTCCCGGTAGTACTTTATTCATTTGAAGCAGTTCCATGGATGGAGAGCGACCTCAAATCCCTTAATATCAGGACACAAAAATACACATAAAAAAAAGCATGCATCGTAAGTCTTCTGTTGCGCGACTCTACAACTCACGCCGTCTAGGTAGTCGCGGAATATTAAATTTTGAATGTATTCACAACAGGATTATTCTGGGTACAGCACATAGAGGCGCAAATGGATGAGACCCTCTTCTTAAAATGGTCAGGAAGCATGAAGGATATAAAAGCAGAGGATGAGGCTGCTGAAACAGTCGGTGTCTCGATAAGAGGATGCACGGCATCTTCCACTGAAATATGGAGGATCAGTCAATGTCGCGTGAGCTAACTTTTTCTTTCCTTAAATCACCCGGATTAAAGTCGGGCACGGAGAGATTCATTTTGGCATGTCAAAACAGTGTCCTTTCCACTTCGGCATATCGTCGCCACAATTTGAGCCAAGATATTTCTGATGATAGTTGCAGAGCGGGTCATGGACAAACAAAGCGTATTATCTAGTTGTTCAACTCATGCGGGAACGACCTGCATCCAAAGGCACAACGCGGCACTAAGAGTGATTTATTACCATCTCCGTCACTTTTACGGAATTAACCTTAATTTCGCTCCAATAAATGCTCCTAGGGAAATGGAGTCATTTGTCGAGAATGAGAAGTGCCGCATATACTGGAACTTTATATTCTCGACAATTCTTTCTGTTGCACACTCGAGGCCTGACATAGTTCTGCCTTCGAGAAGCGAACCATGTTCGTTATCAAATTTTCGGTACCAGCTGACAAAAACATGATATAAATTTATAATATTTTATAATATAATATTATTACATAATATTCTCTTAAATTAATCGTACTTATCATCGCCGCTCTTGGAGGTGCCAAACTTTCACTGGGTAATAGCCCGAGAAGCATCCCTGCATGTGCAAAATAGGCCAATACAGTTGCGGGGAAAATGCAGAAGGCGGTCGTCCTTGGGTCGCTCTATGTTCTCAGGCAGCACGAACGTTTCGCCGGTCCGTTGTATTGCTTCTGTCACAGACTGTAACCACCTATCTCACGTTCGTGTGACATGGTTATGGCTGAAATTTTACCGCGATGGCGCTGCGATCGGATGCAATTTTTTAGGTTAGCACCTGCTCCCAACGAAATATTTAAATAAAAAGTACATAAAAATAAAATTAAGATTTTAGAAACAGCTGCCTGTCGATGCGATCTTACCTCGGCACAATATTGTAAGTATGAGACGCATAAAACGTACCTTCAATGGAGCAACAATTTATATTAGATCAAAAGGGTCCCCGAATTATAGCAATGGCTTCAATTGATATTCGTATGACGAAGCTGCTTGATCGATCTCAGAAGAGAGCAAAGAGGGCAATTCATTTAACAGAGAAAGAGAAAAAGAAGCAAAATTTGGAAAGGTCTACTTTCTTTACTGTTGAGAATACGTCTGACATTGAAGCAGAGCAGGCGCAAGTTACAGCCACAGCTAATGAATATGGCCCAGACTTTGCAGTGTATTCTCGGCTGCGTTCAAAACCTCACATGTAAATGCGGCAATGACTGGAAGAAACGGCAAAAACCGCTGATCGACTCGCAGTATCAAGTGTTGCCCCCGACGCAATTGCTTCTTCTGCCCTTAATGATTTTGGGATTATCAAAGATGGCGATACAATAAACATTATAGATCTGTCTAAAATATATATATATACTTTGATGGTAAGAAAAACGAAACAATTTATTGCGAAAAAGAAGACGGTTCTCGCAAAAGAAAATCAGTAGTAGAAGAACATATATCCCTTGTATCGGAACCAGGTAGCAAATACTTTGGTCATATTACCCCTAGTAGCGGTAGCGCTTTGTCATGCTCGGTGGCTCACTGTTGCGAATAGGATTCTTCGTTTATACATGTCTGAGCACAATCCCTCCAAAAACCTACGAATCCTGGCAGAGTATATATTGATAGTTTACGCAAAAATATGGTTCATGATAAAAAATAATTGACAGTTTTATCATAGTAGCTTTCACGTATGGCAAACCATCCGTGACTCCAGGTTCTTGTCAAAAAATGGCGTGAAGCCGCAGTGGATCCCTGCATTCAAACGGATGCGTTTGCACTGTATACAGAAAACTTACTCATGACAATGCTCGCAGATCCCAGACAGAAAATAAGAAGACAAGCTGTTGATATTACCAAAAAAGCTCGACAAAATAAAAAGAGAGCAGCAAAAAATCTTCTATTCCTAAAATTACCTTGAAGGCAAAAGATTATCCAGAACTTATTCACTGGACAAATGTAACTCCTCCTCCTGCTCTGGCTGATCTTTCAGAGCAAGATATGGAGGAGGCCATTAAGTCCTTGAATAAGTTTAAGGAAAAACTCCCTTCTTATCCCTGCTATACACAGATAGTAGAGTGTACTGTGCAACTTGTCCCACAAGCCTCAAAAAAAAGTGTGTGGTCAGGAAGAAAGAGATGGCTTTATAAGAAATATCATACCTTCTCGGCTTAAAATAAAAAAATTTAGATCAAAGAAAGATTATGCTTGCAACTTTTAAGATGCAAAGCTCCCTCATAGTTGGTTGGTTGGGTAGGGAGTGGGTGGGATTCGATATGTATTCACCTTTACGCGCTGAATCCTGATTCTTCTTCCTAACATTATTTTCTGAAAGAAGGGCGAAGAACTACATGTAAATTCTATGAAAATGTGCACTTTTGCACTAAATTAGATATTGTGAATGAAACAGATCCAAGGCGATATATAGTTAATGAAGGTTTCTACTGAGCTTCTATGATCTTTTTCTTCGCTTGACATCACTTTGACGAAAAAAAGTGTGCAGGAAGTGTGTTTTCCGAATTGCCTAAGCTTAAGGGGCTATACCACTTTTTCTCAATTTTCGACACCGTTATGGGAACCAAAGATATTGTCCGATCGAAATGAAATTTTTCACAGGTGATACTGCCAACAGACACAAAATTTTCCACCCCGGTCCGAAGTCGAATTCGAAAAATTTTGTTTTTCGCCCCACCCTAGTGGTTATGGCCGAAATTTTACCGCTACTTCCGCGCCGGGCGCAGCTATATTAGGAAAGTTACGAATGAATTTCAGCTATAAAAAGGGTGTGGGTAGCGCTACTTGCGGATTAGGGAAGCGGTCCTATTCAGAGCAGCCCTATAGAGAGCGCGTACTGTATTTTGGGTGTTCAATGTCATAGTGATAAGATTCAAAACACTTTTATTTTTAGTATTTTCTTGGTTTCTAGTTTTCTAGTATGCTAATGCAGTTATTTGTAAAGTGATAAAACTATAACATTGAATACAAAATTGATGTAATTTCAAATTCTTTCAACAGTTCCCGTTTGGTCTGGAGTTAACGTTGCTGGGGTAAGACTACGTGATTTGAATGCAAATATCGGAACGGAAGAAGATAAGGAAAAATGGAACGAACTTCATAAACAGGTGGTTGAAAGTGCATATGAGGTGATCAAACTTAAAGGTTACACTTCCTGGGCTATTGGTCTTAGCATTTCGAACCTCGCTTCGTCCATTCTAAGCAATACGAATCAAGTTCATGCTGTATCTACCATGATTAAGGTAAAAATTGAAAATAAAAGGAATAATTTTTTCCGATCTTAAAATTAAGTACGGAAGAAAATTGAATTGCATTATATCTATACTTAACTCTTCCCGATGAATTCTTAGTAATTATATTCAATTAGTTACAACGACTATAAAATAAGGATTAAACACCATTTGTTACTTGAAGGGACTTCATGGAATTCAGGAGGAAGTATTCCTTTCATTACCCTCTACCCTGGGTGAAGATGGTGTCACTTACGTTGTTCAGCAAAAGTTGACAGACGCAGAGACTAAACTTCTTCAGAAATCTGCAAAGGCCATGCACGAAGTCCAGCAGAATTTGAAATTTTAATTATAAATTACTTTAGATAAGTGCATTTAAATGTTTTTCGTTGTTCGAAATCTATACATTACTAAGGCCATTGACACATGTCAGCTAAATATTTGAGCCTTTTGCATAACATTTAAAATAATTTTATATTTAAAAAGGGTTAGTCTTTTTTATTCTTATACCAATTTAACCTTACTGACCAGTCTTTTCTGCAAAGATGGTTTCAATGCAGTATTATTCGACCGCTTGAAGCTAAACGCTTCTTTTTTTCTGAATAAGAATTAAATGAAATTAGAGAATTAAGAGTGTTTTCAAGTAGATAATGATATCTAATTGTCAGCTGTGCAGTATTATGAAGTAGTGTGTCTACTATAACGTATGTATTAACAATTAATAAACTTATTCATCTTGAAAATAGAACAACTTCACGCTTGAGGATTTTAAAAAGCATATCCTCTAGTTTTCTAGTAACTTTATCATGCATATATGATCTACTATGCTATGGTCCCTAAGGTCTAAACTATTGAAGATGAAAAGTTCTTATCCATAAATATTTCAACCTAACTTTTGCTTCAAATTTTTACTCTATCAAAGCTTAAGACGTTTGTTTTCTCTATTTCTGGATACTCAGAAGTAAAATAACGTATTCTTTACGCACTAAATTCGAGTAATTAAACTATTTGTCTTATACCTTCCTATATCACTTAAAAAATTAAGTTTAATGACGTATAGCATCCCGAGTCGAAATATAGGCCCTACTTTGACGCTACAAGTGGAAGTATTGCCCCTACTTTGCGGCTGCTTATTCTACTAGCTCCTACATAGATACTCTTAAAGATATTTTCATTCTATTTGTCTTCTATATGAGATGCAGCCCTTACATAGAAGGTATTGCCTCTATGTTCCTAAGTTTTACTAATGTTTCCTTTAAAGCTCCATATTCCCTATAGAATTTTTAATCTCTTAAATCTTAACGCACAAAATATGTGGCGTCAGTGCCTCGACGCTTGCACCCTCGTAACGGATACTTTTTTGTTTCCACTAACATTTATCACCACAGTTTGTGAAAGCAACAGTCGTAGTCATTTTCAGTAATAAATAATAAATTGATAATATCGAAATAGCTTTAAGTTGAAAGAATTTTTCCCTGATCTGGTAGCTGGAGGATAGAAAACAAGACGTAATTCAATTTATAAATAATTCCCAAGAAAAGTCAAGACATAGTCTGTGTATAGCTATATTGAAGTGAAATGACATGAAAGCAAAGAAAACTATACAATTAAAAGCAAAAGTGCTAGTTCTTACCGTAAGTATAGTATATTACACTACAAGGGAAGAAAGTTTGACATTTGTGTACTGCGCGCCATGATGCCCGCGGCGAAGCCGAGGGCTTTGAGGGCTTTCAGGGCATAGCCCTCAAAGTAATACAGATTCCATAATCACCGACAGAGAAAGATAGAAGTCAAACTTCTGCCATGTAGCCTAAATGCGTCGGTTAAACTTGTTAATCGTATGTATGTTAACTTCTTTTGACCACACTGACACTCTTCATCGCACATTTCTTATTTTTCAGGACTCCGTAACTTAATATAGCTTATTTTTATAGTTTCTTTTTTTAATAATACATTTTGTAATACCTACACGCCTCCCCAGAAAAGAGTTTCACGTAAAAGAGTAGGCGAGTAGACTAAAGTTTGTAACCTAGAAATTAAGTTTGGTGATGCCTCCTGAGTACTTTGACCGAATATGACAAAAATCTTTGGCCCCCTTTTAAACTAACTTGATATTGGTTGTTTTTTTTATCAAAACCTATTAGATTTTTTTAAAGGGTCAAGTATTAAACAAAGTTTTCTCTGATAAAAAGCTTTTAATTGAGGGTTGAAAAAAGTGCCTACGTGATTTATATTGATTGATTTCTCCCTTTTAGATTTTGAAAAATATGTGAAAGACGTCAGTTTTTTTTAATTATACGTTTCTGGTTTATTTTACATAAAACTTTCCGAACAATTGAAAAAAATGCTGTTCCAGCATTAATAGACCTGAAGTTATGACGTCTTAAAGAAAATTTTAAGTAGAAAAACATTAAATCCTTTTCTTTTTAAACAATATCTTGTCCCCTAATCATCCCACATGAAAGTAGTATGAACATTAATTGAAGTAAATAAAATTTCCTTTAAAACTCAATAAAATTATTGATGTTAGCTTTTACAGAACAGAATTTATAGTAGCTTCTAGCAGGCTGCTTTTTGAAAAATTATTTTTACAAATTGAATAATCGAATTATTGTAACTTTTTTATTTTAGTACAACAACCTAATGAATTTCTAATTTACTGATGTCATTAAAAATCCCAATTATTATAATAATACATTATAAATATATATGAACCAACAATAACGCATTTACTCATTTTCTGTAAATAAAGATTTTAAACCTTCACTTCTATTAATTTTGTTTTCCAAGCTCAAGCGTTAAAGAAACTAGTGAAAAGTTCTGCCTGGTAGAGGAGACTATATAGCTGACTTTATGTAAATTTTTTTAGTTTTGAATATAATTTTATCCGCTTTACATTATTTTGATACAGCTTTTCTATAGGATGTATAGAGGGCAAGATACTTTTCGGAATAAAAATAATTTACGTTTTTTACTGAAAATTTTCTTTAAGTCGTCATAACTTCAAAACTATTTATGCCAGAACATTATTTTTTTAAATTACTTAATGATCAGTGCAATACTGGCTAGAAGAAACAACCCTACTGGACCCGATAATCGGCCCAAGTTTGCTCGAATATACGGCCGATAGTCTGATGAACTCTGAGAATCTGATTTAAAATGACAAAACTAGTGTGGTTGGTTTAACTTTGGCCGAAGGTTGGCCTGATGATCGATGCAATACTGCTGTTTATTCAACAGTATTGCAACTATATAAGCATTATGTACCAGCAGAGAGTACAAGCAACCCTACTGCTACTCTCATTAATATTTTACTCAACTTTTGTCATTGACTTGAAAGGTACATTTCACAAAATGTATAGAAAATCGATGTATCAGCCTACAAGAAATACGGTTCTTTAAAGCGAAATTATACTATATAACTGAATACCCAGAGTAGAACCGTCGGCCCAAAGTCAGGCCGATTTTGGCCCCCCGTAGAGCAGAATCAAAATTTGGGCCAACTTTTGTATTAATAAGAAACTTATGTCGGCCCAACCTAAGCAGCTAACGTTGGCAGTCTAAGTGGGACCGACTATTGGCCCAACTTTGGTCTGAATATGGCCCAACAAAAGGGGAACTATGGGAAATTGTTCGTTATTCATTAGTCCGACTATCGGCACAACTCTGGAGCAAAGTCGGTTCAAAAGTCGACAGCGAAGTAGTAAGTACGTTGTACTAAAGTTTAGTCGACTATTGGTTCAATTTTGGCCCAAACATGGCTCGACCATCGGGCGAACTATCGAAAATCTTTCTCGAACGAGGAGCGCCGATTATTGGCCCAACTGTGGGCAACAGTCAGCTAAGTAACTCAGGTGTAACCAAAGTTGTGCCGACTAAGGTTTTTTTAAGTTTCCATAGTCCGATCGACGTTGGAAACTGACGTAGCATAAAAAATTCTTTAAAGCAAAGGTTTGAAAAGAATTCTTAAAAACAAATTTTGACAAAAAATGTCTGAAACAAATATTACAAAAATTGTTTAAAGAAAAATTTGGGGAAAAAAATCGTAGCCCGAGGCTATGAAACGCTAAAAATGGTCATAGATTTAAATTATGTATTTAAAATTTATTTCATTTCTATTCTCGTTAACATTTAATTTATTTCACATCTGCATAATGTCGCATAATAATAAAACAAAATAATAGGAAAAAGAATTAAAAAATTGTTTTTTCAAATGTTTTCAGTTGTGGCTTATGAGGAGGGTTTTTTCATTGCCTTTCAATTATGTGGGTATAGAGTAATGGTTACGACTCCCGACTACTAGGCAATAGGTATTAAAATTATATTGAAAAGCAAAGTTGTCCCTGTGTTGTAACCCAAGGCTATGTCGATCTCGTTAAACACACTGGTCCAATCTTGGGTCCTTATGTCAGGCTGATGCGATGGTCGGCAAAAACCTTTGCCCAGCGTGATTATTTCACTAGCGGGGCCGATCTTCGGCTAACAAGGTTGGACCGAGTTTTACCAAGTCGGGCCGACTTTGGGCCGACGGGAAATTCGTACATGGGCAGGAAACATCCCCAAAACATAATTTCTGGGGCACAAACTTGAGCCTGCTCTTTTAAGTGAAACTTGGTTCTGAAGGGGCGTGCACTCTTTTGAGAATCCATCGATTACGTAAGAAAGGAAAAACCAATCTTCCTTTTTAAAACAATTGGTTTCTGCAAAAACAGACGTAAGCTGAAGACAGCCCCTAATGTTTCCACTTCCATTTGACAGGAAGCAGTTTTTATTATATATCCGTAAAAAGAATTATTTGTCTTGCGCGATGTGTTTGTGCAAAAAAGTACGTATGCATTAGAAAATTGTTTAGTGAAACTTTTTTTACAGCATGAAATTTTCGTCTGTCATTCGCGCTTACTGCTTACCGGATAGTGGTCGATGGGTCCAAATACCATTGATAAAATATTTTGGCACAACGTGTTATCGTTGAAACCGTTTGCCAGCACCAACAATATTGACGGATGTTTTTCACCATAATAGAAGCAATTCTACTTCGGAAGCTTGCACTGGAAGCAATAAAAATATCGAAATGGATTTTCGGAGAGCCAATTTTGCGTAAGCTAGTTTTTAACCATTTCTAACTGTTCGGAAAAACATTACAACCATGCCACGTTTTTTAAAAAGTAATTTTGACTAAGATATTGTTCAAAGCATTAATATTCAAAACCATATATGTACTAATAACTCAAATGGATATTCCATGCCAGACGAACGTATAGGAAAGGCGAAACCCTTATGTTTGGTTACAAAATCCATTCGAGTAACTACAGCTCTGAGGTTACAGGAAAAAAAGTAAATATAATGATAAGATGAAAGATAAGCGACAAGAAATCTTAAAGTTTAAACTTTTTGTCTTCATAGTCGACAGCCATGTCTGAAGGAGGAGCTTTCATGCAGGGTCGCGGAACCTGTTAGAGACGGCAGAAACAAAGTTGCAGTTGTTGGTGCGGGTATGGTAGGAGTCGCATGTGCCACCGCCATTCTTTTTCAAGTAAAAAAGTTAAATAATTTGTTTATGCTATGTTAAATTTTCCAATTTTACGAATGAAAAAAAATTATTTGTGTACATTTTTTCTAAATTTCCGGGGGATACATATATAAATGTAGACATAGGTATATGTATATAAGCTATAAATATACCGCGGTTGCATCATTGCAAATGACTGTAACCCAGTTTCAATAAGAATTTTTTCTAATTTGACACACACTGAAAAAAACTTGGTGCTGTCGCTGTCCCTGTAGATACAATTGCTGCGTTTCACGAAGGGTTGCTGTTGCTTTCTGTATATGAGCACGCTACGGTCCGTTTGAGGGACAGTTGCTGCATCTTATAGCGAATTCAGTTATCCTGCACTGGTGCACTCCGCCATGCACCGAAATAGGTCGGAGTGAGAAGGAAGACGTAAGATTGAGCGCCAGAGCGCTCTTGGAGTACGCCAGTGCAGGATAACCGAATACGCTATTAGAAAGAGAAAAGTTGCCTCTCTACATTGGTAACACAGCGCTACCTCCACATAGCACACTTCCCGAAAAACCCTAGTATTTGCTTAGGACTTGTTCCAAGTGGCCGGGAGAAAAATCCAAGTCAGCCCAAGGTTTAAACCTACGCTTAAACATAGCTTAAAACGTAGCTTCATGTCCGCCGCGATTTTTTAGTTTTTAATAAAGCTAAATTAATATGACAAAGTTTTACAGAGCGTTTTTAATGAAAATAGCTATATTAATTAGAATTAAGTGAGAAATCAATTTTACATAAAAATCTTTTATTTGTATTTAAAAGCGGTAGAGATTTAGATCGTACATATTTTATCAAATGTTTGGTTTTTAAAAACTTGAAATTTTGAAATAACAGTGAAGAGTAAGTTTCTTTAATGATTCCTAAGAAGAAATAATTTATTTCTTTTGTTAAGTCCGAAAATTTTTGTTTTTGTCAAACCCCACCTTTATATTCTTTCAAATATTTTTGAAAAGTTGTTGCTAATAGAAGTAAGAATTTTTTCAGAATCATGCCAGCTAAATCATTTTTGAGGTCAGGATAATTTTTTTCTCCCTAAAAATGCAATTTTTAACTCATTTTCGTAGACGATGAAAGATACTACAAAATAACAAGAGAAAATGTAGAACTTTGCTAGACGTGCAAACTTGCATTGTAAGTTTTTTCGTATCTATCATTGTTTCCGAGAAAAAGTAGAAAAATTTATTGTATGAAAAAAATTCTCCTGAACACAAATGTTATTTAGACGGTCCTTGAACATTCTGTTTGCATCTGTCCGATTGAATGTATTAATTTAGAAATAAAATCTTCAAAACATTCCCACTCGTAACTCATCGTAAAATCATCTGAAATCAAAAAGCACGTGAGGTTAGTAAGAGTGAATGTTTTTCTTCCCCCCAACTGTTTTTTTTTCATTTTTAAATTTTTGAGGTGGTCTTTTTAAGCAAAACTTGAACATCCTAAAATTTAAAAATAAAAAAAACCGTTTGGGGGAGTAAATACATCCACTTTAACTAATCTCAATTGTTTTTTATGTCAAATAATTCTACGATGAGTTACAAGTGGCACTGCATACCCTCTTTTAAAAAAGACGTTTTTGAAAATACTCTGTCAGCGGCTTATTTCTTCATATTTTTTAAGAAAATTTTTTAAAATGTTTAAAAAAATTTTAACCAAATTTGGGAGAAGGATGTTTAAATCATTAACTATAATATGTTACATATAAAGCAATTAATTTCAGGAACAAATATTAATTAATGACTACAAAAATTTTTTATTTTAAGTTTGAAAGTAATTTAAAAAAGTTAATTTATGAAGCAATCAATTTCAATCAGTCCTTCAATTTTAAATTTCAGAAATAAATATGTATTTGTTAAATTTAGTGATAATTTTTTGTTCTGTAATCTCTACAGAACGTCGCACAAATAAACGCGCCTGATAACTGTAAAAAGTCAAGTTGTATATACCGCGCCGCATATAAGCATATAAAAATGAGCAACTCTTGTCTTTCTTGAGGGGCAGCAACAAGTCAGTCGCGCTTTAGCATAACTGACGCACTAGTGTCAGTGCATCAGTGCTACCAAATTTTTTCCGTGCATGTTTTTTATAAATATAAAAAATTCAAGATTTTGTAGCTTTTTCTGATTTTTTTTTCTTTTGTGGAATAAAATAGTAT
>JAAAKG020139350.1:0-12383 GCA_010014905.2 Druon quercuslanigerum
TGAAATAAAACAGATATTTGAAATATGCTTTAAATTTTCTACATGGATCATATTGAATACAACTTTTCCTTGAAGTAATGACTGAGAGACTTTAGTGAGGTGCGCTTATTGCCGTAGATTCAGAGATGCAGCGGTTATCCGAAAACTTTTTCCTGTACCTTTTGCATGTTATACCTGGGTAATGGGTTTATACCTGAGTTCAGGAAACATTGCCTTGCTTTATAAAAAATTTTCACAATCTATCAAGGTTTTGAGTCAGTTGTCCTTTCTGCGTTCGACTAAAACATCTGGCGTAGATAGCGATGGCTGAGCGGTTAGATATCGAACGCAGACTGTGTGAAAAAATCTATATAATTGATTACATGGAGCGGGGAATAAACGGAAATAGATTACCATTGAATTTACAAGTGCTTCGGGTTACTGTGCTTACCTGTTCAAACAAAATGGAAGGTTTATTTGAAAAATAGGAAACACTTCAAAAGAGTTCAAAAGAGTTCAAATCGTAATTTGGAAATATAATAAAGGAATGAGAAGGATTTCAAACAGTTGCTAAGTCAATTGTTTGATATATCATTTGCCGACGTTCTTTCTCGCACTGATGTTTTCGAAGAAGATAAACAATTTCTGATAGTTCAAAGAGAGAAAGGACGTACAGCATCCATAGCTAAAGTTGATAAATATTTACAAGAGAAAACCGTAAAACAGGATAAGCGTATCGAAGAAGAGAAGAGCAGGCGTAGACGAGTTTATGAAAAACAATAACATGCAGGTACTTCGTGAATTCATAATTTGAAAATAAGTTTTATTCTAAAATTGAAAATATTTATACAACTACCAGTTAGTAAAGCACAAACTTCTTTCAAAATTTTTTAATGTTGTCATGGGATTTATGTTTCAAAATAGTACTGCCTAAATTTGACTACTATTTCAGAACTATATTTTTGGATCATAAATCCTATAGGCCGTGTAAAAAAAAATAATAAAATTAAACCTTCCTGATAGAAGAAAAATTGTAAAATAAATTGCACAATAATGCCTAACAATTTTGCTTTCAAAAATCAGTTTTTAAACAAAACAAATTTTAAAAAAATTTAATTTGTGTAACATGACTGCAAAAAATGACGCAAAATGAGAGAATCATGTTTTTATGCAACAATTAATAGGCTCAGTAGAGACAGATATATAACAAATAAAAAGAGGGGGACAAAGAAAAGAGTCAATCGAACAAAGTCAAAATTCATTTCCTTATTTTTTTCTCCAACTGTTTTATACTACTGGGTTCCAACATGTTTCGAAATCATTTTAGATTTTCTCATCAGGAAATATTTATATGAAAGTACTAGGTATTATTTATATTATGTGTAAAAATTAATCATAGTTGTAGATAATTCAATAATATGCCAATATTGCTAAACGATTTATATATGATTTTTAATTTACTTATTTAGTTATTATTTAAACACTTTTTTGGTATGTGACTTGTGTTTTTGATCTTTCATACCTTGGAAAACTTTTTTATATATTTTTGATTGCTCAAAACAAAATTCCTCCAAAATTTATTATACATGGATTTTCAATTTTAAAAACAAAAAAAACTTATCTCTGTATTAACATTTTCCTTGAGTTCAATGATATGGAGAAACATTTTTGATATAATCCATCTGTTGACTTTCACAGAAGTCCAAATCGAACCATCGTACAAAACTGAATTTTAATAAAATTGTCAGAACAAATTTTTTGTAAATTAAGTTATTATTGTTTCAATTTTAAAATTCGATTCATTAAAACTCACTGTAAAATTAGCAAATCACTGAATATTAAAAAAATTACAATATAACTGGTTGTAATTTAATAATGAAAAGACCGAAAATATTTTATATTCAATTTTTAACCAACTAGATAATGAGCCTATTTCTTGTTTTTTAAAAACATGATTCTTTCATTTTAAGTCATTTTGTGCAGTAATGTTACACAAATTGAATTTTTTCGAGAATGTGTGAATGTGAGAAAATTCTCAAAACAATTAATGAAATTGAACTTTCTTGGTACTTTTTCCCCTATTTTGATTTCTAAAAATTTTCCTAAATAGTATTTTGGGGGTGAGGGGCGGGAGTTGGTTAAATTAAATTGTTTTTTATTTAAAATAAAAATAAATTTTTTTTAAATATCAACCATGATATTTTTGATTAAAAATTTATATTTTCAGGTCGAAAATTCAACTCATTGGTGGAAATTTGAACTAACTAATTTAGTAATACGTGCTTTTTATAAGGACCTACTTATTTTTAATACATATTATTTCGAGAATATTGACCCTCGATTGAAAAAAAATTGAAAATAGCCTTTCTTCAGATTTCTTAACGAAATACCCTGTATGTCAGTTTAATTAAAATGTAGTTTCGTTGGGTTCCTCACAGCGGTATAAGTTATTCACGCATCATGTCTGTCAATAATTTAAAATGTATATTTTTTTTTACTTCAGTTCACGTTTCGGAAATGCAGCAGTCATGCAGTTCTAGTAGTGCTTTGCTGGAAGAGAATCGACGGATGGCTAAAGATGAAGATGTAGCAGACTCCGATTTCACAGCACCCATCTCGGTAGATCAATCTTTTAGTTCTTGTGTAAATTCAGATTCAGATGCAGAAGCGACGTCCTCCAAACCAAAGCAAAAGATTATGTCACTAAAGCTTGCCTGAGCTTAAGACACTGCTAAAGTAAGTGACAGACGAGCTACACTTATTTTAGTGGCTGCCTGCGAAACTTTCGGCATTGATCCTGATAGTGTTGTTATTAGTTGATCTTCAATTCACAGGTTTCGAGAAGAATCTCGCGCTTTGTACGCCATAAATATCCGACAAAAGTACGAAAACGTTAAAAACAAAACATTTATCGTGCACTAGGATGGAAAATTACTTCAATCTCTAACAAGGCAAGGAAATGTAGATCGATTGCCCGTAATTTTTACTGCTGAAGACAACGAAATTCTGGTAGGAGTTCCCGAGCTGGAGAGTGGATCAGGTCGTGAAGAAGCTGAATCTATTTTTGAATGTCTTCAGGAATAGGGTTTTACTGACCTTATACAAGGAATTTACTGCGATACGGAAGCTGCTAACACTGGTTTGAGAAACGGTGCCTGTACTTTGCTGGATGATAAAATCGGAAGGCATCTTATATATTTCATGTGCAGACATCATATTTCAGGGATACTCCTAAAGAGTGAATTTACAGTAAAGTTTCGGAAAACAACAGGTCCATCCGTTCCTTTCTTCAAAAAATTTAAAGGTTGAGTGGGCCGGTTTAGACTGCCAGAATTACGAACCTGGAATCCACGACCAATAGGTGAAAAAAGCCCTAAAACAAGGAACAAGATATCCTGGTCTTTCTAATGGAAAGACTGAATGACGATTACTGTCGGGAGATCCTCGAGCTGGAGGTAATATATTTGAGCGGGATCCCAAAGCGTGAAATTTTTTTTTGTCGTCCAGGTGCTATGCATCAGGCAAAGTGGATGGCAAAAGCCATTTACTTCCTAAAAATGTTCCTGCTGCGAAAGGAGTGCCACATGTCTCCTGCAGAAGAATATTCTTGTAGGCAGAATTGCGTTTTCCTGGTATTGATTTACATCAAATACTGGGTTGAAGCTCCACGAGCAGACAAAGCACGGGACCTGCACCTCTATGCCGAAGAAGATAAGGAAATTTCTGAGATCCTCTTAAATAAAATAAGAAACCACTTGTGGTACTTGACTCCTCAAACAGCAGCGTTAGCCTTTTTTGAAAATAAACTAGTGCCAAAAAAGAAAAAGTTGATGCGAAAAGTTTTGGAGAGGGCACTCTGCATCCGGAAAACTTAAAGCGTCTGTCAGTCTCTTCTAGCCATGAGATTCTCGCAAAGAATATCGACGATTTTATCTAAAAAAAATCAAAAGATTTTTTCACGCGCTTTCAAATTAACACATCCTTTCTCAGCAAAGACGCGAATGTTTGGAAAACTGATGTAGAATATCAGCAAGGTACGACTGCAGTCAGAAAATTGAAAGTAGTCAACGACGTGGCAGAGCGAAGTGTGAAATTGATGTCTGACTTTAATTTTGTTCTTACTAGCGACAAAAGTCAGAAAAAACACTTACTAGAAGTGGTGACAGAGTACCGGAAGCAATTTCCTGACTGCAGTGAGTCTACCTTGTCCCGTGCGATGTTATCATCAACTAATTATTTGTTTGAGGTCTTTGTAATCCTTATATATGTGCATTATGATCGACGAGACGTATTTTCTCCAGGGTAGGAGGGGGAGGGGCTAATATTAAAATATATGCAACTCTAAATTATTCTTTTACGCTTTGAAATAAATTTCTTGTTGTAATTAAAAACAAAAATTTTACAAGTCATTTACAGACTTAGTCCTCCCACCTGCTTTTAATTATTCCATTCTTTGTTTTTGTATCTTGTGTATGATAGCTTTCTTGTTTAAATTAAGTTTTTTTGAACATTGAAAAAAGAACAAAAATAATTAAATTAATTTAATCATTAAGCAAAGAAAATATTATTAGGAAAGATAATAAATTGTTTAAACAATTATTTTGTTAACATGAATTAATTATTACTTTGATCTAATTTAAAAGTGATAAATAGTTAAAAATTTCAGGAAAAAACCGCAACTATGTAGTATTAATCTAGAAGAAGATAGCTATAAACTTTAAAAATTTGTTTAAACAATCATTTTTGCTAAAAAGAAATTCACGGAATTTACATAATTTATGGAATTCACGTAATTCCTGCAATTCATAGAATTTAACTAATTTTTGAAATTTACGGAAATTGTGGTATTAATAGAATTCACCAAAATCAAGAAATTCACGAAATGCAATGATTTAAGAAGATGCAAGGAAATCACAGAATTCAAGAATTGAATGCAATTCATAGATTACTACGAGTAATCTACATTTGGTGAATTGCTTCATTTCTATGAATTCCGTGAATGTAATGAATTCTATGCATTTCATGAATTTCGTGAATGCCGTGAATTCCATTTATTTCGTGATAATCGTGTACACAATTTTCGGTTTACAAACGCTCTAATACATGCGCTGGAATTCTGCACGGTGACTTTACGATTTACAGCACTTACAATACATGTAATACAATCTTGTAATTCAAGTACCATGTATGCAATTCTACCTTGTACTTGTATTTTAGAAGTCTTGTAGAAGCGTTTTAGAAATCCAAACATTTTTAATAGTGTCCTTATAACGCGAACATTCTATTTATAATAATAATTATTTGTTTAAACAATTATTTTTTATTTATGTCATAGATGGTTATTTTGCACGTGATATTAATTCTTTAAATTATTTCAAACCAAGTTTTTCACAAAAATATTACGCAGTACTTTTGTCACCAGCGATATGAGTTTTTTTTCTCCAGCAATAGCTAAAAATAGATTTTGCTTCTAAAGCATTCTCACGCGAGAATAAAATGAAGCTTTCTTCATTCGTTTTCGAGCAAAAGGCTGTGGCATTGACGAACAATTACAGCATTTAGTAGGATGATACAATGAAACTTTATTTGAATGAACAATTATGTGCAGGATTTTGATCCGGCTTTAAATCACGAGCAACCTTATATTTTACATTTTTACATGTTGTTTATATGTCATATTCTAAAATTCTTCGCGATTAAGTTATTGTAGCTTAAGGGAGTATGCTTAATCTCTTGTCGAGTCAATGTGCAAATAAGGCCGCTGTCTATGCTTATTTTCACTCGTTTCGCAGTGTTATCATTGCTATATATTCCACGAAGAGATGTATAATGATGGTCAAATATTGCAAAGATGTCCCTAGTGGATGTTGTTAAAACCATCTGCTCTTCGGTTGGCATGAGAACAAGGGCATTGCGGTCTCCTTTCAAACGAATTGACATATCGGTATGAAAAGTGTATCTGCGAATTTCAAATACCCGGTGCGGATTCGAGTTAGGAATGAGCCGAATAAATCTAAGTTCTTTAGGGTGAAATTCAAGTACAAGCCGAGAACTATAATTGCGGAGAGGGGACCTAGACCGGCCACGAAGATGATGTTCAGAGTGAGAAGGAGACCTGGCAGCAGAAGATGTACCGACACGAGGAACACCAGGAATAGGTTCACCATTAGGTAAGCATTCGAATTGTGAACTTAGCTCTGCAATCAGAAGCAGAGTATTAACTTTTTCTATATCATACAATTGTACGATGGTATCAGGAGCGGGCATTTGGCAAAGTTGAGATTTATACATGACCAAGATGGAGATGCTTCTCAATTTTTGCCAGATCCATGGACACTATTCTGTATGAGATAATTAAACTGTTATATTTACCAATAAAATTGAGGATAGGCGGCAGGGATATTGCGAGAGTATAAAAAATGCGCATCTTCTCCATTTATATGAAAGACTTACAAATGTATTATTAAGGAATATAATTGACGCAGTGCCTAAAGAATATTCTAGTGCTTTCTTGTATTATATAAGACATTGTTCAGTCGGTATCTCGTAGATAATCAGCGTTAACTTTGTTCTTCTGAAATGATTTCTTCAAGTTGATATTTCAGTATTTAAGCGGACAAGCTGAAAGTCTTGCTCTCGCCATTCTTAGCAAAATTCGATTTATGTATATCGAACGCCATGTGACCTAGTTTTTAAAAAAGTTATACGATCCGAATCCAGATTTTCCAAGAGTGATCGTGTACATTTACGGTATCTATAGTTACATCGAAAACAGTATCAGCTGAAGTTTTATTACATTCTTAGCAGCATGATAACAGGATTACTGAAACATTTTGCCTCAGTAATGTTGTGGATATTTCTCGGACATCAAAAAAGACGATACTGGTATGCTTGAAAATGAGTTTGAAAGAAATAAAGCTAGGTGAGACAACTCAGCGGCGCCACTAACGAAAAACAACATACCATATAATGCATATTTTTTGCTTTTTTTACAACAAAAAATTTTTTTTTGCTTTATTAATTTTCGAAAAAACAAGGCGCCGCTAGCTTGCCGTCAACTCAGCGGCGCGTATCTACAATAATCATCAAATTTAGTAAAATAACTAGGCTAGATTTTTTTGCTATTTTTTTGTTTTACAATGCGCTATAAAACTTTTTTGTAAAATTAACCCTTATTCAAAAAACTCAACCCTTGTAATAAAAAAATGATTTAGGAAAATTATTAAAAAAATGACTAGGCTACATTTTTTTGCTATTTTGTTGCTTTTCAATGTGATATGTAGCACTTTCTTGAAATCCACCCTTATTTTGAAAAACCAACCCCTCTGTACCACGTAGACAAGAATATGTCAAAAAATAATGTTTTTCAGAATTTTTCACTTTTAATAGAGTCTCTGATTTTCAGGATCCACAAAAATACCCACCCTGATATTTGGCTTCAACCCTTAACGATAAAAAGCAACCTCTCTGTACCACGTAGACATTACTTTGTCAAAAAAATAATCTTTTCCAGAATCCGACAGTATCAATAAAGTCTCTGATTTTTGGGCTCCTCAAAAATACCCACTTCGATTTTTTGGCTTCAACCCTTAACGATAAAAATCAACCCCTCTGTAACACGTCAACATAACAGTTTAAAAAAATTATATTTTTGAGAATTATACAGTGCCAATAGAGTCTCTGATTTTTCGGCTCATCGTAAATACCCACTCCGATTATTTGGCCTACCCTTAATGATCAAAAGCAACCCCTTTGTACCACGTGGACATTGCTTTGTCAAAAAATAATCTTTTCCAGAATCCTGCACTATCAATAGAGTCTCTGATTTTTAATATCCACGAAAATACCCACTCCGATTTTTTGGCTTCAACCCTCAACGTTAAAAAACAAGCCCTATGTACCATGTAAACTTGACGTCAAAAAATAATCTTTTTGAAAATTTCAATTTTCAAAAGAATCTCTGAGTTTTGGGCTTCTCAAAAATGCTCACTCCGATTTTTGGGCCTCAACCCTTAACTTTAAAAGCAACCCTTATGTACCACATAGACACGATATACGTTTCCAGCGAGCTTTAATTTATTTTAAAAACTGGTAATATTAAAATTGATAACGATATTTCCTTGTTTTCAGAATTTAATTTATAATACTTGATTTGTACGTAATAAAATGCCAAAACACTATTTGTTTGCCATATTTGAGCATTTATAACTCGAAGAGAATTTGTTGTCTACAAGCTGCAAGAGCTAATGTTTATTGCAACTGTTTACCTTAAATTTCTTCCTAAACCATTGCCATTCATTTTTTTTTCGCGGGGATATAGAATACTAAACAAGAAGGTATAGGGGTTATGGGATTATGGGATTTGTGTTTCCGGGTTTTGGGTTTACAGAATCGTAAGTTCCATAAAACCAAAACGCATACATCCAACAACTATAGTCGAAAACTCACAAACAAAAAAAAACACAAAACCCATAAACCCAAAACCCTGATACCTTGATGTTCAATATGCTGTATCTCCATTAAAGAAAATTGGATCGCATTGATCCAGACTGCAATTTAAAAAAATCTTATGACTGATCTAGCTGGATAAGGTCAAACTTGTATAGGCCTTGCTAAGGCAGGTGTCCGAAAATGTAAATATTCTGCGACCAATCAAATTCGGACTAATGACAGGTTGAAGGTATTTTTTGGGGGAATGTAGAATTTCATACTTTAGAGCATTGGGTCTTATAAAAAGAAGGTGAATGATCTAGAAGAGTCCAAAATTTACCCTAAGGTCTTTTCATCAAGTTTGGTCTTATTTCACACGAGTGATTTTTAAGGTTTTAAAATTATTTTAACTTATCTTTAAAAATAGTTTTAATAAATATTCAAAAATATAATTTCAGTAAAAGACTGCTCTTAAAAACTTTTTTATCGTTCAGAAAATTTAGATTGTTCGTTATATGAAAATGTATTTTTCTCGTTAAGAATTGTTGTGCTGGAAGTTTTGTCAGGGCATTAAAAGATGCATCGAAAAAGGTAAATTAAATTCTTTAAATATACACATATAGACTGGGAAAAAATGTCGATAAAAGATGCTACAATTTTAGCTTATAGATTACGAGGGTTATTTTTGTAACGATTAGATGTGAGGAATAATTATGCTTGAAGGTACCATTTAACTATTTTACAAGTAGGTTCCATCTATGCAGATTTCGACTTTTTTTAATATGTGTTTTTATTACGGGGTGTTGCTTTTTATATAAGCGTCATTTTTATTAAAACGATTGATATGACATTGGAAAAGGTTCATTAAGCTAGCACCTCCACAAAAATAATAAAAGGGGCTACTAAAGTTCACAAAAAAATTGCCTCAAAACAACCCTTAACAGCAATCAAATATATTTTCCTGCGATTATTAAAAGTGATAGTAATAAGTTGAATTATATTAGGTATAAGCACAGTACTATAAATTTACTTTTAAGAAACGTGGGTCTTTGTGATGAGGCAAAAATTAGAGACTCTATTGACGGTGCAGGATTCTGAAAAAGATTTTTTTTTTGACAAAGTAATGTTTACGTGGTACCGAGGGGTTGCTTTTTCTCGTTAAGGGTTAAAGCCAAAAGATCGGAGTGGGTATTTTTGATGAACCGAAAAATCAGAGACTATATTGAAACTGCGAAATTCTCAAAAAGATTATTTTTTGACAGGGCAATGTCTACGTGGTACAGAGGGGTTGCTTTTTTATCGTTGAGGGATAAAGCCCAAAAATCGCAGTGGGTATTTTCGAGATGCCTAAAAATCAGAGATTCTATTGATAGTGTAGGATTCTGAAAAAAATTATTTTTTGACAAAGTAATGTCTACGTGGTACAGAGGGGTTGATTTTTATCGTTAAGGGTTGAAACCAAATATCAGGGAGGGTATTTTTTTGGAGCTTAAAAATCAAAAGCTCTATTGGCACTGTGGAATTCTCAAAAAGATTATTTTTTTAAAGTGCTATGTCGACGTGTTATAGAGGGGTTGTTATATATATAAAATAATGGTGTTTTACTAAATTAAACTTATCTTCCTAAATAATATTTAATTTTAATTACAATAAAATGACGTCAAATTCTTAAAAGAGGCAGAAATATTTATAATAGAGCACGCGATTCCTTATAATAAAAGCGTTCAAGCTGATTAAAAAACGAATTAAAGCCTTATTTAAAAGTGAACAAAATTTTAGTTACCAAAAATTGGGATATTAAAACTTTTTTATCATCAAACCCTTTAAAATTTCAATTATTGAAAGTAAATTTAAATCGATTAGAAATTAAAAATACTCAAATTGCTAATAAATAATTTCCAGAATATAACAAATAAAATGTTTATTGAAAATTAAAACCTATGGAAGGAAAAAATTCAAAATATAGCGTTGTTTCTGAAAGTTTAGAAATCTTAAATTGTAACCAATTAAAATTACCAAAATTTTCCTCTTACTGAGTTATCCATTTCAGGTAGTTTAATTTTCGTATTTTGTTATTTGAACTTAATTCAAAAATTTTTACTTTAAATCTTCCTTTAGAATTATTATTTATTCTAGGAATTCTGAGATATACAATTTTTATTTAAAATAACTTATTTGTTTAAATCTTTAACTAAAAAAAGGTAATTTTAAGATCTTCGATAGAAAATTAACAATAGCAAGAAGGTATTCTTGCTATGATACGATTTAATTTTTTGAAGATGTAAAATTTTATGCTTTTCAATCCGAAATTAGTTCATATTTACATCTAAAATTATGAAATTTAAAACTGACTGTCAAGGTCTTTAATATCAAATTTTTAAATATTTAATAGCCAAATGGTCCTAAAATGTTGATTATTTGAATCTGAAGCAAGAACTAATTAAAATTCAAAATACGAAAGCTCCAAAAATTAATCTAAAAATTAATTTAGGAAAAAACTTTCGTTTCAAGGCCTGAAAGATTGAACTGTTTTGGACTAGTATATTCAAAACATAATTGTGAATTAATATTATAGACATTTTAAAGACGATAAATATATATTATTAATATGTATCAAAAGTCACTGTCATTGTCACCATCCCAAAAAACAGAATTTTAAATAAAGCGAGATTTATTGTTGAAACTTTCAAGAATTACAAAATACACGAATTATGAAATACGAGTAATCTCCCGGTGTAATATTTCTCTCCTGGCTTTATCCCTGTTTTCTCCCGGTGCAAATTTCTCCCGGCTTTCTCCCGGTTCTCCCGATTCTCCCGGGTTAGCGGCCAACCTGGTTTAACACTCTAAATACAACATTTTCTTGAAATAAATATAAATTATTTTTCCTAAATTTATGCGCTTGAGGATCATTAAATCGTCAAGATTTTATTCTATGGTACTGTATTTTTTATTCAAAAACTCAATTATTGCCACTCGAAGCAAAATTTATTGGATTATTCAAATTAGCTATAAATAAATAGTGCACACTTCAATATATAAATATTTTAACAAACAGTAGAATTTTCATCTGATAAAGAATAAATTTATTCTGGAAATAGAGAAGTTAGATTTGGAGATAAAAGAATGAAGGTTTAACTAGAGAGAAAGACGAATTTCTGAGATTTCAAATAAAAATATATGCCTCATCCTTATCAGAATAAATGAAACTTCAGTCAAAGAAGACTGAAAAAGAAAACCAAAAAGTAAAATTTTTAACACAAATAGACGTTTTTAAGCTAAAAATAAAACATTAAAATTTTTGTTTAAAAAAATTGTTTAAAAAGAAGGAATATTCGACAAAAAAGTCAAATTTGTATACCATAAAAGTGAGCATTTCAAAGCATTTAATTTTAAATACTTCAAATTTCTACGATTTCAAGTAAAAATGAAGAATCAGCGGCCTCAATCTGTTAACTGGCATTTCAAAAATTTTAGAAGGCGATGGAAAATCGTTCCCCGAACCTATGCTGTACCTAGAAAAACCATTTCAACTTTTAAGTAATGGAGCTGAATTCTTAACAGAATAGTAAGACTTTTAAACGAGTCGTTAAACTATCAAACAAAAAGACAAATTTTATCAAGCCAGTCGAAGTTTAAACAAAAAAGTACATAATTAACGTGAAAAGGTTAATTTTTAACCAAAAAATTGAATTTTTACCGAAAGTCAAATATGCAATAACTCGAGTTATACCGAAATGAACGAATTTTCAACAACAAAGTTAAATCCTAAACCAAACAGCTAAATTTCCAAATTAAAACAAAGGTTTTAAATAAAACATAAAATCTTTAAGTTTTCAGTCCAAAAATTATTTTTTAACAGAAAAAAATTAGTTTTAAATCAGTTGAATTCAACTAGTTAGTGGAAGCTTCTAATGTGTCCCCTAAAGGTTTACATTTTTCATTCGCCCTCTTCCTATTCCTTAACACACCTC
>JAAAKG020139351.1:0-12383 GCA_010014905.2 Druon quercuslanigerum
TGTTTTACAAAAATTTAATTTAAATTTTTTTAATGATTCATATAGCTCCATTTAGTCTGTAAAAACGTTAAAAAATTCTGTTATTCTCTGATGATAATACAGATTCCTTTAAAAATTTGATTTGTTAAGCCTAGCATAATAATGCGTGTATTTCTTAAAAAGATTCTTCCCTCGATCTCTCTAGTGGCTGGATGGTAAAGCACACGACCAGCAATCGGAAGTTCTGTGGTTTAATTCCCAACAGAGCTAAAGAAGAAGAAGAAGATCTTTTTTCAGAAAAAGTTGATTCAAGTCATTATATTTAGCCTAATTGCAATAACATCTTGTACATAATTCGCTTCAGTACATTATTTCCCTCAGAGTTATATAGCATTTGTGCTTTTATGTGAAAGTTTTGTTATTAATTAGATATAATGTTAAAGTGGGAAAAGAGAAAAAAACGTTCTTTGGAAAAAGTCTCTTCAAATAGGGTTTTTTTTAATGTGCAACTTGTGTCTAATTTTGAATAAATTTATAGTTTTTGGTTCGTTTTTAGCAAAGTCGTTCATTTTAGTTGCAGCTCCTTTGGAACAAAACGTTCGTTCTAAGATTCAATTTTTCTATGCCGGTATGCAAATTTTAAACATGAACAAAATCAAAATCATAGACATTTACACAAAAATAATTCAATCTCAGACTTAACATAGAGATAGTACGAAATCTCGAAGGTATTTTTTTAGATAAATTTTTACACCGAAAGCATACCTAAAAATAATCAATGTTAATTACAAAAATCAGAAAAAGCCTTGGGAAACATAGGAAAAGTAAAATAAATCGTTAGAAATATTAAATAATATAGTATTATACTTGTGTAATATACATGTTTTGTAGTGTATCTCACTGTTTAAAAATTTAAAAAACTATTTAAAATGTCTCAAATTTTAGGTTGTATATTTTTAGCCAACGGAAATTAGCATTTCTAAACAAATGCAATCCTTATCATGTCAAATTATTTTAAAATGTTAAGTTAAGTAAACATTTTTCACTAAAAATTGGTATTTTAAAATAAAAATCATTTTAATTTAAAGGAGATTTAAAACTTTGAGGGAGTCTTTAGTTATAATAAGGGGGTTTACAGGAAATTGGTTATTTTTAAGTTAATATAGGTATTTTTAATACAAGAATATTATATTTTTAACAATATTTACAATTATTTAACTACTCTAGGTGAACGCAAATCGTTAGAATTATAGCCAAAAATTCTTTAGTAAATAATAACATAGCAACATTGCCCAATTTCAAATTTTGTTAAGTGTTTCTTTTGGTCGAAAATTCAAACTTAAAAAAAAATCCTAAGATTGCAATAAAGATTAATAATTGTTTAACAATTATATGTAACATTAGCATTTTGAAACGAAAACTGGTAACTTCACACAAAAATGATTATACATAAACAACGTTCATAAACTGTATAAACAATTTTAGATTATGCTAATGTTCTTTTTACATTCCCATCCCAGTGAGAAGGTATTGGTTTAACGTAGAATTTTACTTTTTTTCATCAAATCTCCACGTTTTGAGAACTCCTGAGTCAGAAAAAATGATTTTACGAAGGTGTCTGTCTATCAGTCTGTAGTCTGTAGTTTGTAGCCTGTAGTCTTTAGTCTGCAGTCTGTAGTATGTAGTATCTAGTCTGTTGTCTGTGGTCTGTAGTCTGCAGTCTGTATACTGTAGGCACGATAACTTTCGAAATATCGGTCAGATTGAGTTCGGCTTTGGCAGACTTTTTTAGGGCCTAAAAAGAAACAAACAGGTTCGTACCCCAGCGATTTTAGATGAAAATTAAAAAAGTGAGCAAATTTTCAAAATATTTAAGACTATTTTTTCCAGATTTAGAAATTTCATATACTGTTATTTATAGTATCCGGAAACTCGAGCAATTTATCATTATGACTTTTGTCGATAAAATAAAAATTATCAGAGTTATAGCATTTTCAAAATCCAAGAAATTAAAACAAAATGAACATTTTAGGCCAAAGAATGCATGATATGAAAAAAAATAAGTAAAAGAAAATCGTTTATTTTTTAAAGCCCGGCGAGATTATCATGACCAATTTTTAAATTTTGTCGAAAAGTTGAAAATTCAAATTTTGATCATACAAAAAATAATGAAAACTTAAAAAATTTTATATTACGGCCAATCTACAAAGATCTACAAATTTGTCATTAATTAATTTTCGATACGATGCATAGCTTTTGTTTTTAGTCTTAAAAAACAACATTAAAAATAAAAAATTAAAATTTTGGAAAAATGGCACAAGCTATGAAAAAAATAAATAGACAAACGTTGCTCTTGCAAAAAAATAGCGAAAACTCGTTCATATTTGCCATGAATAATTGTATATAGGTAACGCAGTTTTTGGTTTATTCGTAAAAAATAAAATTCAAAATTTAAAAATTAAATTTTTCGAAAAACTACACAAGGCAAAATCTAAAATTAACAGACAAAAGTTATCCAACCCAAAATTACCTATAAATTTTTTATTATTCATTCTTAGATAGCAGATTAGATTTTCCTAAAGTCGAAAAAATAAGATTAAAATTTCTTTAAAAATTGTGGAAAAACGACACAAGAGACAAACAGAATTAAAGGACAAACGTTCGTTAAGAAAAAAATATCTACAAGTTTGTTATAATCTACAATAACATTTTATTGACCAAAATTTTTCGCCTAAATTACATCTACATTGAATATGAATAAATTATATTTATGGCAAAACGTCATAAGTTCCCTAAAATGTTGAATAATCATTTTTATTTTAATAAAATGCCCATTTCTTAATGATAAAAATAAGACAGCAAAACTACTTTTGTTTCCATAGTATTGCATATCATGAATAGTAATAATACAAGTTTCTTGAAATGCTAAACGTTTTTCAGAATGGCTAAGAATAGAATGTAATGCAAATATTGGAACGAATATTAAATAATCCATTAAAAAAAAGATTTGTGCTGATATAGTTGAACATATACTGATAGAGTTGAAAATGATCTAGAAAAGTTCGCATTTCTGAGGAAATCGAGTGCGAAGCACGAGTTACATGATGAGAATGTGTTTTTATAAAATAATAATAATGCTATGAAATTACAGTTTTTGCATTTCACTTTTCCACCAATTATTGATTAATATAAGATAAAAAATTAATAAGCGTCAAGAAAACTGACTGCTTAAATAATTTATTATTAATACTAATAATATTCCATCTGAATATGCGAGGAAGATGCGGTTTTTTCTGCAATTTCTGGCTTTTTGTTCAAATTTAGTTAGATTAAAGTAATAGTCCATTTAAGTTGAAAAAAGTAATAAGAAAACTATTTATAATCATTTTTATCAATATTCTCTCTCCCTAATTGGTAGAATGTTGCGGTTTTTTCTAAAATTTTCAACTGTGTATCTATTTTTCCTCAGGCGCGACTCAATAGTTAATTGCACTTAGCAAAAATAATAGTTTAAACAAATCATTGTTTATAAGTATCTCTATCTATATCTATGCCTGATAGTTGCGTTTTTTGGCGGTTGTGTTAACCCGTGAAGCAAGGGTCCGCCCGAGACGGCGAAACGTTTTATGTTGTCTCGTACATCTGTGTGAATGAGTTTAATGCTAGTAAATGGTGTTCTGAATATAGTTTGTGAATTGGAAAATTTATGTGTCCATAAATTACGTAACGCGTTTTTTTTGTTTATATCGTTGTATCACTTTTGGCTGCGAGGGAATTTCATTCTTGTCTTTATTTAAACAAAAGAAAAACGCGTTAAGCAATTTATGGACAGCCCCTAAGTGAATATAGAAAATTGTGGGCTGTGAGAAACAAAAAAAAAACAGAGACAAAAGAGACGGGCTGTGAGCACCAAATATGTAGAGGGCTGTGAGCACCAATTATAAAGAGGGCTGTGAGCACCAAATATAAAGAGGGCTGTGAACACCAAATATAAAGAGGACTTTGAGCACCAAGTATGTAGAGGGCTGTGAGCACCAATTACAAGGAGGGATGTGAGCACCAAATATGAAGAGGGCTGTGAGCAGCAAATGTAAAGAGGACTGTGAGCACCAAATATAATACAGAGGGCTGCTAGCCAATGACAAAAGACTGAGTGCCAGAAATAAAATAAGGTTTTTTAAATTTAAAAAACAATAATAATAAATACGACCTGAATTTGGTATCCAGTCGGAGATCACGTCATGCTTTTAAGATTTATTTAGGGTCTTGCTTGTTTGTTGTAAACACAAATTAACTATTAATCCTACTATTTTTAATCCTTAAATCCTACATGCCGAAGTTTTGAATTCTATTTGACTTGCTATCCAACCCTCATCTCATTTCAAATATACTTATATAACAAAACAAAAAATATTTTATTTTTTTATTCTTTATTAATGCACAGTTTGAAAAATAAATTAAAATTAATAAATAATATATAAAGTTATAATACAACTGTAAAAATCTTAGACATAATATCATTATTTCAAAAAGAGAACCTAATTTCCTGTTAAAATTTTGAAAACATATGGAAACGCATGAAAGTAGTGCATCACCTATGTTTTTTTACTATATGTTTGCAGACAATAAATATGGGTGAAAGGGGAATAAAACCGTTTCTATACGAAGGCATAAACAAGACCCTGATTAGAATAGAATTAGAAAGATAAATCAGATCATTGTAACTGTACCTGGCATCAGAAAAAATAACGGACTGCAATAAGTAGAGGAACAAACTTTTGCATTTAGGAGCTTTACAATTACAAGAAGTTGCTTATAGTGTACCTTAAGCTATCAAAGCATATGATGCTGATAATAGAAACAATGTTTTTAAAACACTAGTTGGTAGACTGTCAGAACATTTTTCTCTAGAACGAAATTCCACTTTTAAAATCATATTTTCAGATATGGTAAACGAGAATAGGGCGACAACTTTAGCAGTTTCAGAAAAATTTTCTCCAAAACAAAATTCCACTTTTGAACTCATATTTTCATGGATGCTAAACGAGAATAGGGAGACAGCTTTAGCAGTTTCTTACTTAAGGTTAGACAACAGGCAAAATGTTTCTATTTTGGTAAAAGTGAGACGGAAGCTAGGGAAATAAATTTGAAAGACAAAATCATTGAAAGTTGGGCCTCATTAGCACTCAAGAAGATCCTTGAACAAGAAAGAACACTAGATGAAGTAATTAAATTTTATCAGGTCCACGAAGAAATAACTAACCAATCGAAAACCATGACCGAGAATCCAGCTGGGCCTAGTGCATCATCTGAGAAACCAACATTAATAAAAAAATTTGAAAGTTATAACGATAAACAATTTGACCAATGTATGCGATGCGGACGAGCAGGCCATACTAGGAAGTTGAAATTATGTTTAGCAAAGGACGCAAAATGCAAAATTCAAGACCAAGCCAGCAGAATAGAAAGCGATTTAATTCGGGAATAAATTTCATTGGCGCATTAAATCCAGAACCGGAGACACAGAATTGTATTTGAAACTTTGATTGCTTCAGAATTAACAACATTCAACAAGTAGATTATTAGGACGTCCCTGATGAGCTTATCGCGTTCCTAATTGGCGGAGTAATTGTAATAGCACTTATTGATAAGGATAGGTAAGGATAGGGAATTTCTTTCTAAGAAAGGAGAAGCTATTTGAAATGGCACATCAAACACCTTAAATATACTAAAACTGTATGCACCTAGTCCCCAATTGAGATTAAAAGCAGTTTTGTAACCACAATAAACTTACCAGGTGAAAAGAATTTTATTACACTATTTTCCGTGGTAAAAGGAGGAGACATTTCCCTTTTGGAAAGACGTCAGTCAAGCAATTGGGAATATTGAAGTTCAGATTGCATGTGGATAGACTGAAAAATGAAACACAGTTTCCAAAAATTAGACATGTTGTGGTAAAATTGTTCATAGATCCTGATGTCAAGCCAGTGCAGCAACCTTTGAGAAGAGTTCCAATTGCAGTGGAACAGCAAGTTGAGGCTAAATTAAATGAAACACTCTAACTTGACATCATCGAACGAGTTAGTCAACCTAGTCCTTGGATATCACCAATAGTAGTTGCCTTTAGACCTTCAGGTGAAATTAAGATTTGCATAGGCATGATTTGAGTAAATAAAGCCATCCTGCGAGAGAACTACCCTCTGCCTACATTTGATTCTTTTGTGACCAAATTAAGAAACGCAAAGTATTTTTCTTGTTTAAACCTCACAAATGCATATCATCCCGCTGAAACTAGATATTGATAGCTGACCCACCACGACGTTATTACACACAAAGGCATATTTCGCTATAATTGCCTAATCTTCGGCGTAAACTCTGCTCCTGCAATATATCAGAATACTTTCGATGCAATATTGTCATCTTGTAAAAATTACGAATACTATTTAGATGACATTATTGTATATGGCTCGACTGAAGCAGAACATGACAAATTATTAGGAAAAGTCATGAAGATTCTGAGTGAAAATAATGTCACACTAAACAAAGGCAAGTGTCTATTTTAAGTTCGAGAACTACAGTTCTTAGGACATGAATTATCTGACGAAGGCATAGGCGTAGACAAACAAAAAGTACTGATCATATTTGATTTTCGTGCACCGGAGATTAAAGATGAATTGCGCAGTTTTCCTAATTTAGTAAGATATGCTAGAAAATTTATACCAGACCTGGGAACAGCAAGGACACTAGCGTCAACTTACAAAGGCAGATGCCAAGTTTGAAAGGACTAAAGTACATCAACAACATTTTGATAGACTTAAACAATCTCTAGCCACGCTTCCAACATTAGAATATTTTGATCCCGAACTGCGTACACGATTGATTTCCGATGCTAATCTTGTAGCACTGGGAGCCGTGTTGTTAAAATTTAACTTACAAGAGAACCCTAGTACGATTTCTTTCGCAAGTATAAGTCTATGAGATATAGAAAAACGTTACTCGCAGACCGAGAACGAAAATTTTGTATTGGTATGCAGGGTTGTAAGATTCTATTTTTACCTTGCTGGACTACAATTTAAACTAGTAGCAGACCATAAACCACTGATAACGATATTTAAGCCTAGATCAAAACCACCTGTATGCGTCGCGAGATGGTTACTCAGAATGAAAAATTTCAAATTTGAAGTAATATACCAGCCTGGAAAAACGAATATCACTGACTGAGTATCAAGATTGTGTAAGTTACAGGATGTAGAATCATTTGACTTTTTAGGCGAACAACATATTTTCACAATTGTTGCAAGCAGCATTCCTAAAACGATAAGAATGTCACAGGTTGTCTCTGAAAGTAAAATGGACAAAGATATCATGTATGCAGTGTCCAAAATTAATATCGACACATGGCCAGTTTCAGACAAAAACAAAAATGGGCTCTGTGATTTTAAAAGGCAATAGAATTGTGATACCGCAGTCCCTAACACAGGAGATATTATATTTAGCAGATGAACGACATCCAGGAGATACGGTCACGAAGAGACGTTTGCGAGCAAAATTTTGGTGGCCCATGATAGACAAGCAAGCAAAACAATTTATTCAAAAGTTGCCGGAATTGTTTTCTAGTCTCGCAACCCAACAAACCACCACCAATGTGCAGGCACAAGTTTCCGAAAAACCGTGACTATACTTGCCATGGATTTATTGAGTCGATTACCAAACGAAGATATGGTACTAGTCATCATCATCTACTATTCCAGATGTCTATTATTATATAGCTACTATTCCTGAAATCTACAACCTCATCCGTTATAATCATTTGCTAAACAGAAATGTTCTCTTGCCTTGGTATACCCTGGAGGATAAGAGTTGACAATTGTAGACAATTTTTAAGTAACGAATTGAAGGGATTTTGCAAGGGCCACAACATCTAACTCATTTGAACACCAGCGTTTTGGCCACAAGTGAATGGAAAAGTAAAAGACACGAATAAGTCAATTTTGAAACGACGACAAATTGCTCATAACAACAAAAGTGACTACTTAACTGAGATATAAGTGTTTATTTAGATGTACATTGCCACTCCTCATAGAACAGGAAAATCACCTTTAGAACTTTCTTTTGGCAGACAAATCAGAGACAATATCCTAACTGTGACTGATCTCATATAAGCCGAAGAGACCAAGAAGGAAGATATAATTACATATATAACAAACAAAAAGAAAAGAAAAGGGAAGACGGAGTCAGAGGGTCAAAAAATAGTTATATACAGACAGGAGACAAAGTCATAGTCAAAAATATGATAGCCTCAAATAAATTAGAGAGCAGGTTGAGAAATGAAGAGTACGAAGTGATCGAGAGAAAGGGTAATAAAGTTACATTAATGAAAGATGGCAAAATATACAAAAGAGACACATCACGTACAAAAAATCTACCCGAGGACCCAATTTGAAAGTCAGAGAATCTATCGCCAACTGCCAGATCATCGGAGGACATGTGGGTACATCCGCTACTTGAAAGACAGAACCAGTGCAAAGACTAGGAAAGGGACACCCCACAGGTGTAGGGTTTTTGCCTTTCTATCCTTTTTTGACTTAGTTTTTTATTATTAATATTACACTATTAAGCCGTTTCTTTTTCGGGGCAGGCGTGACTCACTCGGTAGGAAGGGGAGTAGTGTGAGGAAGAGGTGATGTAATAATTAATGAAAGTTAACACAAAAGTTGCATAAAAAATTCAATATCGTTCATAAATATGTTTCCGTAGATAAAAACCAGAAAGTTGCGATTGTTTTAAATGAATTACTTTCGCTCTGTTACCAATGCTAAAAAAAAATGTTAAGAAAAAAATCTTTCTTACAAAAGAATTAAAATCATAGAATAGAATAATTAGGAGTAGGAGCAAGGACTAGGATTTCAAATGAATTGTAAAAGTTTTGTTTTGGATTGCAACAAGAAGATTATCGCGAAGCGTAAAAGAAAATTTTGGAATTGCAAATATTCTAACCTCAAATTTTGTCTACTTTTTGGAAAGTAATTTAGTAGTAACTTATAAATTTACCTTTCCAATAAAATTAGTAACTGTGCATCAAAATTTAATTGGTTATATTAATATTAACATCTTCTGACCGGCACCATGAACGCACAAATAAAATAATAATATTTTCATGGATATATTAGTTTTTTGTCCTAAAAACATTAAATGTGAAATGCGTGTTGCACAAAGGACTGGTGTACACATATGTAGACAAACGTAAAGTATTTTGCAACTACTTAAAATTTACTTTTTTTATATTGGCATTGTTTTACATATTTCTGCTGCTGAAATACTACAAAAATTTTATCATACGACATCTTTCAAATAAATAAGTATTTTTTATAGAACTTTTTGTTTATTAAAGTCCGCGACACATTTTGCTTTTTGTCGATTTTAATTGTAACAGCCAAAAACTAATTTTTAATTAAAGAAAGTAATTGATCCTCGTAGTATTTTATCTGGAGAAGCTAATGCTGCTGGTGGTTTTCTAAAAAAATTAGGGCGCGTCACAATTGCAAATTCAATATCTGTCCACATATGTGGAAATCGGTCAGAAGAGGTGGAATAATATAAATATTAATAAGATTAATATTTTCGTTTTTTTTTAATTTATATGTTTGGTTTGTAAATCTTGATTTAGAATGTTATGATTTTGTTAAAAAATTGTTTTTACTGAAATATCTTTTTGGATTAATATTGCAACTATTTTTTCAAAATTGTTCTTTTTGGTTCGTAAGTTTATCTTTAATTATAAATTGCATCTCTCCTGAACCAAAATGCAACTTATTAGTTGGAAATTAATCTAATTAGTTTAAGGCTTTAACAGTTTCATTGTCCTTTTTTTTCTAAAAATGACTTGTAAATGAACTTTTTTGTTGAAAATTAATAAGTTAGACCTAAAAATGTAACGCTTTTGTAAAAAAATCTTTGTTTCTGGCTTTAAAATTAAATCATTTTTGGTATGAAAATTATGGTATTATAGTAGAAAATTCAACAATTTCTTTCAATCAAGAAAGCAAACAAAAATTTCACACAACTGTTTCTTTAAACAGTTATATTTTTGACTCGATAGTATACATTTTTAACAGAAAAGTTAATTTACTTAATTTATTTTAAAAAGTGAATTGATAGTAATAATTAACATTTATAATATTAGATAATAATCTGTCATAGTACATTTTAATGCATACTTACTAATTTTCATTAAAAAATTAAAATGAGTAACTATTAAATTACTTACATAAGCACTTGGCAAAATTTGAGGTTACATTTGGAGATTTCAATTAACTACTTTGAACAACTCTTTTAAAATAAATCATCAATTCAGCGGAAAGTGTGGATCATGTAAACAATATTTTTATTATTTTACTAACAATCCTGCGACATTTAATTAGAAACGTATCAAAAGTGACCGTCTCAGTAATAGAAACGTAATTACGCAACTCTCGTTAGATTCTCCTAAACTGAGACAGTCAGCTACAGTTCTTCTCGGTTTAGTGGTCTTCATCAAGAATTTGTCCAAATTCGAGACATTAAAATATTCATATCTTATCAAATCAGATCATTTAAAAAGTTATCAATTTTATTTCCAAACCTAGTAAAGTTACGCAAAAACATTACTTGTTCTCCTAGTGTAAGAAATTTCAATAAGGAAATGCTGTAACAGTTATGTAGAAAGTTTTAAAATACAAAAAACTAAACGTATGACTTGTCGCAAAATAGAAATAACAAGTGTTAACGACTTTGAAAGTACTTTAAAAATACTGTAAATTTGGTACATTTATGTTTTATGTTGCAATATAATAGGCAATATAAAATAATATAATATAAAAGGCAAGAGGACAATGCTTTTGTTTCAATTCAACTTTTCCACTGGGTGTTAGTATTTTAAATTATTCGGAATATTCCGAACATTTCTAACAGTATATAGCATCTTCGAAACAAAATAGAAATCTTGCCATTGGCAACTCAGCCTGCAATGCTGCAACTGCAGCTCATGTCGCTATCTGTAAAATCATACACCATATCAGGTGCTTCTTGTTATGCTTTAGTACATCCAATCTTCGAATAAACTAATGGCAGGAGTGAGAGCTTTTGAAGGGGTGCATGAGGAGGATTCGAGAAGATGGAGAACGAAGGTGGAAGAGGAGAGGGAACCCTCTTGAGTTTGACTCATGTC
Organism: Druon quercuslanigerum; assembly: GCA_010014905.2. Taxonomy (NCBI): domain Eukaryota; kingdom Metazoa; phylum Arthropoda; class Insecta; order Hymenoptera; family Cynipidae; genus Druon; species Druon quercuslanigerum. Next base: position 11,186 of record JAAAKG020139351.1, read on the forward strand.
TCACCTCAGTTACTCTATTTGCTTGTTTATACTTACTTACCTGCCTTCGTCATCTAGTGCAGTTTCTGCTAGCTGGGTTCTACCTATGTAAGTGCTTTTGTGTATCCGAGTTTGTAGAGGCACGTGATCTTATTTGAAAGTAACGAGAACCCACATTATCTAGTACGTGCACTCTCGACGGCATGTTCCACGACGGCGATCTCAATTCATCTACATCCATGCATGTGTTCTAAAGAAATATTAGAATTTCGTATCTCATGAATATTATGCACACGTTCTATAATTCTTTTTTACTAAACTTTTCTTTTGAGGTTATGTATGTTGAATATCTACACTCTGTTAGTGACAGTCAGGGGGGTGCTTCCACTGTACTGCCTATCGTAAAAAATGTGCCAACAATTTTTTTTAAAACTAAAGTTCATGTTACGCGGTTTAAAGGAAAATATATAAGTTAAGCATATTTAAAAAATCGATCACCTTTTGCTTTTCTTTTTGATGAATCTTGAAAGAAAATCATCATACCAATACAAATTTGTATATATTATTGTAAATGTAATGCAGATTAGGAAAAAAATTATTAGGATACCATCAACCCCTAAATTAGGTGAAAATTAAGGAGAAAGTGGACAAACATCAGAAAATTCTCTAAAAAAAATTGTAAAGGATTTTCGTGGGTGGTAAAAAGGATTCTAGTAGACATTTTTTCAAAATCCTCAACTGCGTCTATGGTTTTTCACTATCATTCTCCTTTCTATGGGTTGCAATGGGCAGCGAGAATCTGAAAACGCAGAAATCGCAGAATAGAATTGAGACAATGAGAATGACAACTAGATAAAGCCCACTTGGTGAAGGCCCTTAATAACAATTGCAAAGAACATGATTCAGAGGCCTACTTCAATTGGGCTATACCAAGTTGTAATTCTCAGTGCCTCAATTGCAAATGGTTTTCGTGGGGGCTGAATATCATTTCGGCAACAAAACTTTTTCTTTGATAAATATATTTTTTAATTTAATTAAAATTTTTAGAGAGAGCTAATTATATTATTAAATTAATAATTTATTTGTAGAATATTGGTACAGTGTTGGTGCAACATTGGTACAATGTTAGAATTTTGACCTTTTAACATTAGAAATATAAGTCTGTACAGGGTGTTCAAAAAGTCTCGATACAACTAAATATCTCTCCAGGTAAATATTT
>JAAAKG020139352.1:0-12383 GCA_010014905.2 Druon quercuslanigerum
TTTTAGAATAATATTAATTAAGTTTAAATAATTTTTAAAAATTAATTTAATTAATTTAATTAATTTTAATACATTAATATAATTCTATTAAGATTTCGAATTCTATTGTGTAAGTTAACTGAAATCTTTCGAACTTTGTTTATAGAAAAAAAACTCAATAATACTTCGTTAGTACGTTTTTTATCTGTATCTAATATTTAATATTTTTAAAATCAAAATAAAAGTAATAAATAAAATTCCAAGAATGTTGTGACAACTCTGTGTTAAATGTCCAACTTCCCAATCTCTTATGCGATCAACAATTCTGGTTTTTAATTTTCAGCCATTTTCCATTATATAAGTTTTATAAAAAAATAACAATAACAAATTGACTTATGAAAAAAAAATTTTTAACTGGAAAAATGCAAATGATATCGTTTTTTTATTTTTGTTTTTAACTCTAAAGCAGTAATCTTATATTTTTTTAATTCAAACTTCGATAACTTAGGTCAAAAAAATTTATATTAATCTACGAAATTATTTATCATGATTGTTCTCCATAAGATTAATAATTGTATGAATATTATTCAGGTTAAAACCTTTTGAAAAAGGTACGCATTGTGCCGAAACGTAAAGGATCAAGAAAGTAGTTTTTAATCGAATAAATTTTGAGTTCGAAAAATATTATTTAACTAAATTTTATTTTAATTTATTTGGCCCGTAAAACATGAGGAAAAATCCATGATTTAACATTGATATATATAGACGGTCAAAGAAAGGGTTGATTTGGTGTCAAATCATTATACAATTTCATTTAAAATTAGTTATTTATTTATTAGTTTATTTACTAGTTATTTTGAATTAGTAAACTATTCAATTTTTCATTAAAATTTCATCTATTTTGATTCAAATTCATATTTTGAATTTTTGAACAGGCAATAATGTTTGTAAAATTTAGAATTACGCAAGGAAAAGTGACCAGTAATTAAATTATTAAATTTTTTCTCTTCAAACTGAATGAGACACTTTTTCAATTTGTATAATTTGTATAAAAAAAGTTTTTTTCATTTATCAAATGAAATTGAATGATTTTATTAAATGCTGTGTCGTGGCGCTGTAGGTTGAACTTTCTTCAACTAGAGTGACGCATCATACAATACCTTAGTTCATGCCATATGGCAATTGGAGATAATCTGAACAAAAATATTGACAGATATTTTACCTATCTATTCTGGATTTCTTCTGCATCTAAAAAGCACAAAGCAGGATAAAATACAAGTAAATATTTGCGGGATGTTATTTCGACATTATAACAAAAAAATAGAGCTATCCCGTGGTTTTAGTTATTATCAAAAAAGGTTTCACTCATTGTTATGAAACCTATAACCTAAGAATTGGTCACAATGTCACACTAAAACTCATACTAACTTGTTTTCGGTAAGTTTTGTTTTTATATTGTTGTAGTAGATTTTAATTTTAATCCATAGAAAATTTAAACATAATCTATTTATTAATTATTAATATTTCTCTTATGACAAAAATGTATAGATGGGCCAGTTTCATAATTTTGAAACGGATTTTGATTGGGTAACCAAGGTGGTGCAAAAATGCATTGGAATTTTTTTCGAATCATCATGCATAGTAGATGTGTATGTAAATTGTCTTAATAATTTATTATTATTTGTAGCAAAATTCTCTTAGGGTGCTGCTAGAGAGTGGAATTTTTTTCTAAAATTTTCTCTTTTTTGTCCACTTTTCAATTAAAGCAAGGTTATGTTTAACGCGATTTAAGCCAAATAATTACTTAAACAATTTAATGTTATATTTAATAATATTATCTTTAAATGATGCTATTTTTTTGTGGTTAAAGGATTAAACTGTAAAATACTCCTGTAAAATAAATTATTATTATAAATTCCATATTGGTATAAGATATTACACAATTTGTGATTCAAGGTGAGAAGTAGAATTATAGTGCATATATTTATTATATAATAGCTTATTTTAATTGTTTTTTATACAAAATACATCAATTTTGCACCAAATTGTAGTTGAATTCTCAACCAAAAATATTTATTTTCTATTAAATAAACTAATTTTTTTTAATCCCATGCATTTTGAACTAAATACTTTGAACTATGGATTTGATGTTAATCCGAATTGTAGTTAAATAATTATTAGTTTATGTTTGTTTCGTTTTTTTAAATATTTAACTGCATAATTTATTTGTTTAAAAGTTAAATCAGTTTTTTGAAAATTTATCTACTTTTAAAAAAATCTTTACGGTACAAAATTTAAATATTTCAGTTGAAGATTCATCATTTTAGTTGAAAATCCACATACTTTGTTAAAAATTAATTTTTTTTTTGTAGAAAATTATCTTTTTCTCTGCAAGCTTATGTTCTTGATTAAAAATTCTTCTTTTTTATTGAAAATTCGAGTATTACATTAGAATATTCATCATTTTAGTTGAAAAATTATGTGTTAAGTTGGAAATAAAATTATTTTGTTGAAAATTAAACTCTTTCGTCAAAAATTAATATTTTGTCGAAAATTCATCAAATCAATAAAAAATGCATTTATTTGGTTGAAATGTGCACTATTTGATAGGAAACTTGTTTTTATTTAGATGAAAAGGATTTTTTTGTGCCGAAACGGTAACTATTTTCCTTCAAAATTTGTTGTTTTTTCCTTTCGAAAATTATTTTGTTTTTTAAACATAACATGTAACTATTACTCCAGTTGAATATTTAATAATTTTAGTTAAAAATTCATCTCTTATTGAACAATAATTTCTGAATAGAAATGTAATTATTCCATTTTTGGTTGAAAATTAATTTTTTTGTTCCAAATTTAATTATTCTAGTTAAACATTCCGAATTTCAGATAAAAACTCATCTTTCTGGCTTAAAAATTAACTATTTCAGTGAAATATTTAAAATTTTATTTGAAAATTCATCACTTTGTCTGAAAATATAACTTTTTTAAAGTTAGCTTTTTTGTTTAAATAATTTCTTTAATTGAAAAATTAACTTATTCTAATTGAAAATTCCATAGTTGTAGTTGAAAATTCATCTGCCTGGGCAATCATTAATTTTTTAAACCTAAAATTTAATTTTTTAGTTTTTATTGAAAATTGATGTTTTTTAGTAAAAGTTAATTATCTTGTTTAAAAATTCAACTATTTTAGTCGAAGATTCATCGTTTTAGTTTAAAACTCTTATGTTTGGTTTTAAATTAATTTTTTGAAACTAAAAATCGTATCAGTGCATTTTCTGTTGATATTTTTAATTTTTTAATTTTAAATTAAAAACAATTTGGTTGAAATTTTTCTTGTTTATTTAAAAATTCAAAATGTTTAAAAATTAATATGTTACTTTCAGTTTTTTTACTTCATAATTTTTTTGATACAAAAAATTTATCTTTAATAAAAAAGAAGATTTTGAAAAAAATACATACATTTTCAACCAAATTGTTAAATTTTTTAAAAAATTGTTTAATTTTCAAACAAAAATGGCGAATTTATTATAAAACACTTTAATTTAAAAAAAGTCATTTTCAACCAATGAGTTGAGTTTTCAACAAAATAGTTTAATTTTCAGATAAAAAAAATTAGTTTTCAACCAAAAACACTTGAAAGTTTAACAAAAATAAAAACCCGCGCTATCGTTTTCAATGCTATGAATTGACGAATTCATCAAACAAATGTATAAATTTTCAAAACTATATTATTGTAAGCAATTTTAAACTAGAAACATTTATTTATACATTAAGATTGGTTTTGATTTTCCCGAAATGTGATAATAATTTTAGTATCTTGCAACTCGAATTCTTCCTAAAAGTTTTTGACAATGCTGCAAAAGTAAAAAAATTACCTGAAAATCATCCAGATTCGTTTTTGAAAATTTTAGAAATCCTAATAGGCTTTCTTTTTAAATTAATTTTTCAAAAAACAAACAAACTTATTGTTAGTTTTTGTTGCAAGTTTGATACGAATTTTTCATTCATTTGAAACCTTTCAAAAAATTAAAAAGCTTATGAATTTTGTGTTTGAAATCTTCAAAAATCTACTTTGTCTTTCAAATGGTTTGAAATATTTTCACGTTTTAATTATTTTAGAATATTTTCAAAACTTCTAGATATATTTTAAACTTACTCGATTATTTTTCAAATTAATAATTGTTCAGTTCTAATTTATTCATAAAAAAATTTAATCTATTTAAATATTCTCTTAAAATTAATTTTCAAAAAAAAAAATAATTTTAAATCCAGTAAACTTAAGAATTTTTTTTCAAACCTTTAAAGATCCTTAAAATTTTAGTTCGAAATCTTTAAAAAAATCTAAATGTAGGTTTTTTATTTTTCGAAATCTTTGCCAGTTTTAAATTAAGTAACTTTTAAATATTTCTTTGCTAACTATAAGTTTTTCCGAATCAATAGTTGTTTAATTGTTATTTATACATCAGAATTAAAATTTATCATATTGAAAAAGAAGATAATATATTACTAAATGTTTTCAAAAAATGTCATCCTTAATTAAAAAAATAAAAAATTAAATGGTAAAAAACGAAATATTTTAGAGTGGCGCCATATTTTAACAGGATTTGGAATTAAATAAGATGGTTTGATAGTATTTATTAAATTTAACTTATTTTAAAACTTAGAATACGTTATAAAGTTACAATCAAACGTTTACATTTGTTTAACTACTGAGGCTTTCAAAGTTTTATTTTTTATTTTTATCGTTAAAATATGTAACTCACCTTATTTTCAAAAGATTTAGAATCGTCCTGTAAAATAATTACGGTGATTTATGATTTAAAAAGTGAATAACATTTGATTTTACAAAAGGATTCAGAATTAGTTAACAATTTTAGAATCACCAAATTCTAACGATGAAAGTTGAACTGTTTTAATTGCAAAGTTTTATTATTTAAACAAATGTAAATGTCCGAATAAAGCCTTATAAACTATTTTCAATTTTTAAAAAACTTCAAAATCATATGTTCATAATTAAAGGCTTTTATTAATTTTTAAATATTATTTCAGTCTAAAATATTCCATTTTTAAACCATTCAATTAAAAACTACATAATTCAAGAAAATAACAATTACTTAATATTTGTAAATATCTGGCTTTTAATTCAAAATCAATAATTATACATGAATTATTCAAAACTAAACTTTGAATGATATAGTTTTAAATGTTTTATTGTAAACAGAAATTTATTTGTAACTCAAATTGTTGAATTTTTATGTACAAATATCAATTGAACGCCTATTATTCTTAGAAAAAAGTCGAGTAAATTAAAGAGATATTTAGAATTTTTGAAAAAAAATTAAAAATTAATCTAATATTTGAAATTATTTCGAATAATTCAGTCGAAGAGTCTGCGTGTTGTGACAAAATTCGGCTATTCGTACAATAATTAACAAATTGTTATAGAATAAAAAACAATTCCTTGAAAAATTGAAAATGCTTTTTTATTTTGAAAAATTAATTTTAAAAGAATATTTAAAAAGATTTTAAAATATATACAAAAATATCAAAAATTAATGTGCAAGATTTTAAGTAAATGTTTTTAATTTGGCAGTATTTTAAACAAAGTAGGAAAAATTAAAATAAAGAAAATTGTTTCATTTAAAAAGATGTTATGAAGTTCTGAAATAAATGTTTAAATAATTGAAGAAAATGTAAAACAACATTTAGATGTTTCAAGATTTTGACATAAAATTTTGAAGCATTTTAATTTTTCAATTTATTTTAAAAAAATAAAAGTTTCATTATTAATTTTTGTAGCTTGAAATTACTTAAAATTATATAGTTTTACAATTTATCAAAATTATTGATTGATTTTTTAATTTGGAACATTTTAGAAAAGTTTAAAAAAATGTTATTTAGCAGTCTAACTGCATTTAATTAAAAACCTTTCAATTGCAAAGTGTTAGTAGCTTCCATTTTATATGTGTAAATTATTAAGCATTTAAGTACAATTAGAAATTATTTATTATCGTACTCTAATTGAAAAGTGGAAAAAAATGGAAAATCTTTTTAAAAATCTGCAATTTTTTGGAATTATTCTAGAAGAACATTATTATAAGTAACAACACATGGTTGAAACAATTATTTCTGTTGAATTTAATAGACTTTTATTTTTTTGGGACCCTGAAGAACAGTCTTATTATAATAATATTTAAAAAGTTAAATTATTATTTTATGTTTTATTATTTAGACTTTTTTATTATTTGTCCAATTTGCTCGTAACTATTTATTTGTTACAAAGTTTAACCACTTAAATTCTTATTGAAATTAGATTCTGAAAGAATGTAAACTATAAATTTATTTTTACTTTATATATTAAACAAATTTTAAACTTCATTCCGGAAGTTTTTAATTATTAATAGCCTTTTAAACCAACTTCAGAAAGTTTAAGTCACAACAGAATCAGTTAATAATTAAATAATCAGCTTACAACATAAAAAACTTGAAATAATGATTTTCATTAAAACATTCAAGTAATTTTTACTCTGTATTTATATTTTTTTGAACTTTCATTTCTAAAATTTTGATTTTCAATTTTGACAGTACAAACATACAAAAATTATATAATTTTTATAGAGATATGTAAAATATAAATAAGCTTTATCATACGAATTATAAATATTAAAAGCCTTAAAAATATTTCTATTGAAACACTCTAATAATTTTTATTTTATATTTATTTCAAACTTGAAATTTCAATTCCGAAAATTTGAATTATTAATATCCTTTATACAAATTTTCGAAAAAATAAAAATATATGTACATATAATTTAAAAAAATTTAATTGAGTTAATTATTTCACAACATCACAAGCATTTAACAAAAATATATAATTGTAATAAATGAATAATAGCCGATATGTATTTAATTACATAATCTTAAAGTAAATAAACAATTTATGTTGCTTAATAGAGAAAAATCAAAACTCAATGTTAATGTAATTTAATATTATTTAAAGAAATGAATCAGCTAATAATTAATCTGTTTACAACAGAAAAAATCACACTGTAATTTTCATTCATTTCTAAAATTTTAATGTATTAGAAACCTTTTATACTAATTTCATAAAAAATTAAAGCGTATTTACATACAATTTTGAAAATTAATCTCAGATACTTATTTCACAACATCGCGAATATTGACAAAAATTACATAATTACATTAGATTTAAATATAAAAAAACTTTTATTATAAAATTATATCCAATATTAATCATTCACAACATAAAAATCATTAAACAGTTATTTTCATTGAAACATTCTAATAATCTTTACGTTATATTTTTCGTTTTTTAAATTGCAATTTCTATAATTTTAATTTATTAATAACCCTTTCAACTAATGCGAAGAAAAAATTAAAATATATGTACATATAATTTTGAAATTTGAATTCATATACTCATTTAACAGCACTAAAAACTTTTAAAAAAGTATATAATTGTATTAGAGGTATTTTAAAGAAAAAATAAACTTCTATTATCAAACTAATAGTCAGTATTGTATTACATAAAAATTATATAAGTACATAAAATACATGAATTATCAATTGAAGTGATGAATTTTCAACTAATATAGTGAATCCCCATACGAAAAATTAATTTTGAACAAAGTAGTTCAATTTTTGACCAAATATTAAGTTGAATTTTCAGCCAAATAGATGACTTCTCTACAAAAAAGATTAGTTTTTATATCAAAAGTATTAGTTTTCTAGAAAACAATACGAATTTTCATCAAATAAATAAATCTTCAACGAAAATAATGAAGCCTCGACTAAATGAATGGCTTTTTTTCAACTTTTATCCAAGTAGTTAAATCATCAATCAAAAAGAATTAATTCTCAACAACAAATGTAATAGTTTATATTTTTTTTAAACTTTTAATTGTTGAATTTTCAACTAAAACAGACGAATTTTCTACAAAGCAGTTGAGTTTTCAACTAAAAAAAAGGTTTCCTTAACAAATTATTGAATTTTCAACAAAGTAATTAAATTTTCAACGAAAAAAGATTTTGCAATAAAAAAAAAATCAAAATTCCAACCAAATTGTTCAATTTTTAAGCCAAAAAAATCAATTTTCAACAAGATACTCAAATTTTCGACTAAAAAGATAAATTCTTAACTTAGAATATGATGAATTTTTAACTGGATAAGTTTTCATTAATTATTTTTTGTTATTATTCTTCTAGTTGTTTAAACAATTTCTGTTTGTATAAATTTTTACGACTGAAATTTTTTTTTAGAAAAACTAGAACTTTCTCCACTTTTTACAATAAAAGGTGCAAGTGAGTAATTATTAATTATTTAAATAACCGAAATAAAAATTGACAGGGGAAAATATTATTTAAACGAATGAAAATTACTTCAATACTGGACAAATATGTTTTAAACTAAATTACTCCTAACATTCGTTAATTGAGTCATTAATTCTAGAAAATAATAACTTTTTTCAATTTACAGGGGGAGTAGAAGTAGAAACTTTCAAAGTTCTTAATTGAAATTTGAATCAGTAAATTTGTAAATGTTCAAAATTATGTCATTTTAATCAATTTCAAGTTCAAAACATTAAAAATTGAAGGATTTAACTCTTTTTTGAATCAACTCTTTCTAAATTAGAAGTAACATTCTTTTTATTTTAGGTCATTTTAAATTAATAATTGTTCAATCTTTATTTATATATTGAAATTCAACAATTTCACTTACAAATTAAATATAAAACAATTAAAACTACATTTCAAAACAATAATTGTCAAATAAAAAGTATAAAATTCGGATCCAAAAAGTGATTTTTATACCAAAAAAAGACAAACTTGCATCAAAGTAAAAAAAACTCTCAACCCAAAACTTTATTTTTCAAATAATGCAGAATAATTTTAAACAAAAAAAGGTAATTTTAATTAGGAAATTAATTAACCACAAAAATAACGAATTTGTAACAGAATTCAAGAACTCTAAGGCAACAAGTTTAATTTTTAACTAAAAAAGAATTTTTGAACAAAAAGATAAATTTATTACCAAAAATATAAATTTGCTACAAGAAAAAAACGCATTTTCAATCAAATTCAAGAATTCTCAACTAAAAAGTTCCATTTTCAACAAAAAAAAAAAGAATTTTTTACTACCATTAAAGACGATTTTTCAATTAAATTCACAAACTATTAACCAAAACGTTTAATTTTTAACTGAAAAAAAAGTATTTCTGAAGAAAAAGAATTACTTACTACCAGAAAAGACGAATTTTCAATAAAATTCAGAAGTTTTGAAACAAAAAGACAAATTTTCAACCAAAAAAGAAGAATTTTAAAACAAAAAGATAAATTTACTACAAGAAAAGGACGAATTTTTATTTAAAATCATGAATTCTCAACTAAAAAGCTTAATTTAAAATTTTAAAAAAGTTTTTAAACGAAAAGAATTATTTACTACCAAGATTTTCCAATATATTTCAAGAAATCTCAACTAAAAAGTTTAATTTTCAACTAAAAACAAAAGAATTTTTAGGCAAAAAGAATTATTTGTTATCAAAAAATACGATTTTTCAATAAAATTCAGGAACTAAGAACCAAAAAGTTTAATTTTTAACTTGAAAAGAAGAAGTTTTAAAGAAAAAGAGTAATTCACTATAAAAAAAAACAATTTTTAAATAATTTTAGAAACTCTAAACCAAAAAGTTTTATTTTCAACTAAAAAAGAAGAATTTGTAAACAAAGAGAATTATTTACTACCAGAAAAGACGAAATTTCAAAAAAATGCAGAAATTTTGAACCATAAAGACGAATTTTCAACCAAAAAAGAGGATATTTAAAAAAAAAGAATAATTTAGTATAAAAAGACAAACAATTTTTAACCAATTTTAGAAACTCTGATTCAAAAAGTTAAATTTTCAACTAAAGACGAAGAATTTGTGAACAAAAAGATCAATTTTCCAGAAGAAAAAAACGAATTTTCACTTAAATTCAAGAAATCTCAACTAAAAAGTTCCATTTTCAACTAAAAAAGAAGAATTTTTAAAGAAAAGGAATTATTTACTCTACCAGAAAAGACGAATTTTCAATTAAATTCAGAAATTTTGAACCAAAAAAGAAGAATTTTTTAACAAAAAGATGCATTTACTACAAGAAAAAGACAAATTTTTAATAACATTCAAGAATTCTCAACTAAAAACATCCATTTTCAACAACAACAAAAAAAAGAATTATTTACAATAAAAAATACGATTTTTTAATAAAATTCAGGAACTATGAACCAAAAAGTTTAATTTTTAACTAAAAAAGAAGAATTTGTAAACAAAAAGAATTATTTACTACCAGAAAAGACAAAATTTCAATAAAAACCAGAAATTTTGAACCAAAAAGATGAATTTTCAACCAAAAAACAAGAATTTTTAAAGAAAAAGATAAATTTGCTACAAGAAAAAACCGAATTTCCAATAAAATTCAAGAATTCTCAACTAAAAAGTTCCATTTTCAACAAAATTCAGAAACTCTAAACCAAAAAGTTTAATTTTTAAATAAAAAAGAAGAATCTTTAAAGAAAAGGAATTATTTACTACCAGAAAAGACAAATTTTTAATTAAATTCAAAAATTTTAAACCAAAAAGATGAATTTTCAACCAAAAAAGAAGAATTTTTAAACAAAAAGTTAAATTTAATACAAAAAAGTTCATGAGTTCTGAACGAAAAAGTTTAATAATTAATTAAAAACAAAGCTTTTAAACTAAAAGAAATGTTTGCTACCAAAAAAGACGATTTTTCAATTAAATTCAGAAACTCTGAACCAAAATGTTCAATTTTTAAATAAAAAAGATGTTTTAAACCACAATAATTATTTATTACCAAAAAATGACGACTTTTCAATGAAATTCAGGAACTCTGAACCAAAAAGTTTAATTTTGAACTAAAAAAGAAGAATTTTTAAAGAAAAGGAATTATGAATATTCAATATATTCATGAATTCTTAACTAAAAAGCTTAATTTTCAATTTAAAAAAAAGTTTTTACACGAAAAGAATTATTTAATACCAAGATTTGTCAATAAATTTCAAAAATTCTCAACTAAAAAGTTAATTTTCAAAAAAAAAAGAATTTTTGAAAAAAAAATAAATAAACTACCAAAAAAGGCAAATTTTCATTAAAGTTTCAGAATTCTTAACTAAAAAGTTTCATTTCTAACTAAAAAAGAAGAATTTAAAAAAAAAAAGAATAATTTACTATAAAAAAGGAATTTTTATCTAATTTTAGGAACTAAAAGAATTATTTACTACTAGAAAAGACAGAATTGCAATAAAATTCAAGAATTCTCAACTAAAAAGTTCCATTTTCAACAAAAAATAAGAATTATTTACTGCCAAACAAGACGATTTTTTAACAAAATTCAGAAACTCGAAACCAAAAAGTTTAATTTTCAACTGAAAAAAAAGAATTTTTGAAAAAAAAATAAATAAACTACCAAAAAAGGCAAATTTTCATTAAAGTTTCAGAATTCTTAACTAAAAAGTTTCATTTCTAACTAAAAAAGAAGAATTTAAAAAAAAAAAGAATAATTTACTATAAAAAAGGAATTTTTATCTAATTTTAGGAACTAAAAGAATTATTTACTACTAGAAAAGACAGAATTGCAATAAAATTCAAGAATTCTCAACTAAAAAGTTCCATTTTCAACAAAAAATAAGAATTATTTACTGCCAAACAAGACGATTTTTTAACAAAATTCAGAAACTCGAAAACAAAAAGTTTAATTTTCAACTGAAAAAAAAGAATTTTTAAAGAGAAGGAATTATTTACTACTAGAAAAGACAAATTTTGAATTAAATTCAGAAATTTTGAGCCAAAAAAGAAGACCAAAAAGTTTAATTTTCAACTAAAAAAGAAGAATTTTTAAAGAAAAGGAATTATTTAATATCAGATGAGACGAATTTTCAATTAAATTCGGAAATTTTGAACCAAAAAGACGAATTTTCAATAAAATTCATGAATTCTCAACTAAAAAGTTTATTTTTCAATTAAAAAAAAAGTTTTTTGACGAAAAGAAATACTTGCTACCAAAAAAGACGATTTTGAAATTAAATTCAGAAACTCTGAACCAAAAAGTATAATTTTCAACTAAAAAATAAGAATTTTTAAAGAAAAATAATAATTTACTATAAAAAGACGAATTTTCATAACAAATTTTAGAAACTCTGAACCAAAAAGTTTAATTTTTAACTAAAAAAAAAGAATGTTGAAACAAAAAGATTAATTTACTATCAAAAACCTTAATCATCTGGAAACGTGCTGAAAACGTTACCCCACGTAATTTTGGAACAAAAAATTCTCTTAGTTCTAAACCCGTTACCAGCCGTATATTTTGTAAGAACCCCCCCCCCCCCC